>VZTE01005681.1:0-44684 GCA_013397775.1 Eulacestoma nigropectus | reverse complement strand
CTGGTTCTGTTTGTTATTGCTGCCGTAGTAGTGCTGTTTGTTTGCCTCTCTCTATATATATATATTAGTAAAGAACTGTTATTCCTGTTCCCCATATCTGTGCCTGAGAGCCCCTTAATTTCAAAATTATAATCATTTGGAGGGAAGGGGGTTGCATTTTCCATTCCAAGGGAGGCTCCTGCCTTCCTTAACAGATACCTGTCTCTCAAACCAAGAAAATCCCCTAGGAAGGGGTTTAGGAACAGGCAGCTGGAGAGAGTCTGCCTGGAGACTTTTCATAAAAAGTCTCCACTTTGACTGCCACAACTTCAGACTTTTATTTATAGGTTATTTCTGATGTTGAAAAATCATTCTTTACAGCAAAGCACGGGTTTACATGTAATCCCTCCCTTTTAAGCAGTATATTTAGGAGCTGGAACTGCTGTTACAGGTCAGTACGTGGTTAAAAATGGTCTGGAACAAAGGGCAGGTGGTTGGGTGCTGCTCTGGATATGCCTTTTGTAGCTGTTACTTAATCACACCTTGTAGTCCTGGCAATGCATTTTCGCAGAACACTGCTTTTAGGGCACTTGGACAAAGAATTTCCTTTCTGGATTTTTCCTCTTTGTTCCCAAAACAGCAGACACTTCTTAGATTTTTTGATTCCTGGAGGCTCACAGCTTACAGTTTATAAAATAGCACAAGCTTATTGAAATGACTAAGTGCAGCCCTTTTTAATAGTTTTAGTAATAAATCCCAGATTGTATAACTTGTGTGGAGTCTTGTAACACACACAGAGTGCGTGAATTGGGCTCTCACTCCTCATTCATGTCCTGCCTCCACATGTCACCTGTGGGAAAGTGTGTGTCCCAGGAAAAGAAAGTAAACAGATACTGAAATAGTCAGTGCTCTCAAAATTCAATCCTTGTAGCCTCTCTCAAAGTTCTCATTGATGGTGGAGCTGGTGCTGAATTTGTAACTGCAGTTGGTAGGGTGGAGGTACAGAAGCCATATTCAGCAATGGCTTTTTTGATGTTTCATGTTTATTCAGTGTTGTACGTACTTGGATCTGGAATTTGGCCTGCGAGGCACACGGTCTGAGGTTTGCAAAGGGGCAGGAAGCAGGACTGGAGAGAAAATACTGTGCAGGGTCATTGAGAAAAAGAGTTTGTCTGCTCTTTCATGTCCTTAGTTTTTTCAGAGGGTCACACTGCAACTCTAAATATTATACTCCCATCCAGGCTCTGAAAGATTCATGAAAAGAAGAGTCAGTTGGTTCCATCTCTGGCCCCTGTGTTTCATCAGGAGCTTCTTGAAATGATGGATAAAGTGCAGCACTATTGCTCCCTTTAAAAAAATCTTTGCTTTGACTTCTATTTTAAATAGATACTTAGTTTTCGTCAAGTGCTCCTGCTACTTGGCTGAGAACTTTAATAAATTACAACCATGCAACAATAAATCAACTTCCCTACCTCATAAAAATCCCTTTGTTACTTGACTTTCTTGGTTTATACCTAACCAAAGACGTAAAACCACTTCTCCTTTTCCTTTGAGAGACTTTACCATAGTTTTTTTTCCTTTGTGCAAGGATGTAGAACCAATTTAACATGATGAGTTTGATGGAAATATTACTAGCTTTGGTGCTGCCTAGCTTTTGATCCACAAAGTATTTCCATTCAGAGGAAGCTGCATCAGTTTTCTCTCCTTCTCTGACTTCTCTCCGAGGAGATGACTCTTGCTCGTGCATGGTTTGGACTGAGTTTTCTGTTACCTTGGAAGAGTGATGATGCTGCGGCGTCGTTCATGACTGTTTTGTACAGGCAGCAGATAAATCACTGTTTCTTTTGCGTGCCACAGTAGAAATGGTGCTGCTGACGTCCGGATCATGAGACCTTCCTATTTTGGCATTGTTTTATTCGCTGTATACTTTTGGAGTATTCAGCACTTGAAGATCTCATTTCCCCTTCTCTGAAGGCTATCAGATGTCCTCACTTTTTGTTTTCCTTTCCCTTTTTTAGAGGAATCTATGACTGGTGTCATCCTATGACTTCTGGAGCTGGGAAAACACCACGTTTACTGCAGAACTGGCAACCTTTACCATCTCCTGTACCACTTCTCCATGAAATAGTTCCTAGCAAAGACCTGCTGTAACTGACACAGACAAAACTTGTGTTCAGTAAATGCTTCTACAGAGACACTGGGATTGGGGAGGTGCTTGACTGCTCTGAGCATGTTCCATGCATACTTTTCACTCTCGAATAACTGATATTTTAAACCCACAGTTCCTTCTTTAAGGACAAAGCATTTGGCCTGCCAGCTCTATGCGGCAGTTTGCTGTTAAAATGAATCCTGGTAGGTTTTCCAAGAACAAAAAATAGAGACATGTTTTTCCACATAAAATCAAAGTTGTTTTTTTCTCTTTGCTTTCGTGTAACTCTTAAGGGCTTCCATTGAGTTTTCTTAGACTTTCTGAAAGGGAGAAAAAGAAAACCCAGCATGTGGATCAAAACCAAGCATGAGAAATTTCAGCATAAAGGAATTTTCTTATGGATGTTTATAGAGGAGACTAAAAAGCTTAATTCCAGTCCAGTGCAGTGACCCAGTAAATGCTGACATTTTCCTTTCTTCTGTGCAAATTCAGCAGGATTTTGGTTAATTTGATGGCTCTTCCAAATGCCTTTTGCTCCTTAAAGTGGTATCAATTAGTATGTTGAGAGACTTCAGTTCCTCTGGGCAGATGATTTCCAGTATTTTAGTAGGAGCTTGTCTAAGTGGCTTCTAAGTTGTGCCTGTAGTTTGGAAGAGGATATTAAACATTCCTACATTTTCATCCTGTTACTGAATCTTCTGAACAAATAAGACTTCTCTTGGTAGCTGCAGAAGATTTTTGTTTTGATTTAAAAATCTGGTATTAATGATTAGTCACAAACTGGTGCTGTGTTAATAATTCAGGTGGCTGTGAGACTCGAGCAGTGCGTCCTGTTTGAATCTTTCATTTGATTCAAAAATGGATTTAATGTTACTACATAAATGCGATCTCACTTTCGGCATGCACTTAGTAAGACAAATCTCAACACTCTGTGCTGCCTGTGTTCAACACCCTTCAAGAATGGAGCCTAAAATGATACAGGAGCTCCTGCTTTAATTCTGAGATGCATGGCCAGGATAAAACATGGGCTAGAACATGGATTTTACATCACACTGATCTTCCAGAGAGGGAAAATGAGCTGTGGAATTTCTGCTTGCTCCTCTGGGAATCACTCCAAGGGTGCTGGAGCTGGAGGGTTAGTAAATGGGGATGTTTTACCCTAAAACTGTGATGGTGTTTTCCCAAAACCCAGACACCTCCGTGGAGACTGAAGGCCCATCCATGAGGGAGGAGGAATTCCATCTGCAAACCTCCTCTGTAGACACCCGGCAACTGGATCAATAACATCTGTTTCTCCAAAATGTGCGCAGTGCTGCGATATTACTTTTTTCCAGCATTCCTCTAATGTGTACTATTTTTTTATATGCCAAGTATGTCGAGGCCATAAATACTTTAACATGCAGAGGATGTGAAGGGAGGGGAAGTATGTCTGTTTGGATGCCTTTTCCCTTCCCTGCCAGAGGGACCTGTCGGGGTGTGTGAGCACAGTGGGACTTGGGACAAGGGCCTGGAGTGACAGGACAAGGGAGATTGCTTTCAACTGACAGAGGGCAGGGCAGGTTAGGTGGGGTATTGGGAAGAAATTATTCCCTGTGAGAGTGGTGAGGCACTGGCATGAACTGAAGAGTGGCATCTTGGGCAAACTCAACAGCTTCAGAAGCTTCTAGAGGATTTTTGAAAAGAAACCCAGAGAATCGATTGATTCTTGCCAAAATATGGAACCCATGTGGCATGGGATATGATATCCACCCAAGGAACTGAAGGTATAACCCTGGAGCTACACAAACTTAGAATCAGTGTCCACCCACTGTAGCTCAGTTTTGGGGGAGGCTGGCGAAGAGAAATATGCTGCAGGCAAAGCATCCTTCTTTGCTTTTATTTTTCTTCCAATAAATCAACCAGTGTTCAATGCAACTCCAAAAACTTTTTGCCTTTGGATTGGAAAGCGGAGCAGCAGGTAGGTGTGACGCAGGTTTTGCACAGTCACCGAACTGAACCCACCTTAAGCCAACAGCGAGGGTGAAAGGTAGCAGTGTTTTGGGGCTGAATCGGTGTTTTCAGACGAGGCAGCACCTCTTTTATAAAAGCATGTTTCTATCGACTCCTTAAGAAGCTTAGACTGCAGGGTTGTCTCCAGAACCTGCCCCCTCCCCGTTCCAGGTCCCAGGTGTTTGTCTTGGCAGAAGGCAGTGTCTGCTCGGCCGGGGCTGGGATATTAAATTGAGGGAACACAGAGCTCTTGATGCTTTTCAATAGGGCTTCTATTTAGGTAGGGGCAGGATAGAGCTGTCAGCCACCTGTGATTGTCCAGCAGGGAAAAAATAAGGGATAAGGAGTAGAGGGAGAGCCCTGGAAATGTTTTCCAATTCCATCAATAGAATGGTGAGAAGAAAGTGTTTTCTGGGAGGCAGGGCCTTGTGTTGGTTTGACTGCTGAACCCTTTGCTGCAGTCCAGGCATTGGTGGATGAAGAAATGAAGGATGATACTGGCTGAAGCAATGTGGGATGGCACAAGGAACCTCCTGAACTGAACTTCCCACACGTGGAGAGCCTTGTAAGAGATTTTGCTACAAGCTGAATGATCAATGTGTGGCCCAAAGTGAGAATTGATCCAGGTGTCCTGATCCTGACACTTGGGGTGATTCTCATTTTCCATATAGACTCCAGATATGTATTTCTGCATTAATTTTTAAGGTATGAGGGGTGGTTGATTTGTTTAGTTTCCATAGAATGGAAATTTAGTTTCCATGGCCTTAAGCTGAAGGACGAAAGGTTTGGTTTAGATATTAGGAAGACATTCTTCCCTGTGAGGGTGGGGAGGCCCTGGCACAGGGTGCCCAGAGAACCTGTGGCTGCCCCTGGATCCCTGGAAATATTTGAGGTCAGGTTAGACAGGGCTTGGAGCAACCTTGTCTAGTGGAAGGTGTCTTGGCCCATGGCAGGGGCTAAAACAAGTTGGTTTTTAAAGTCCCTGTTAACCCAAACCAGTCCATGCTTCCATGATTCTGTGTGGGAAACAAGGGGAGTCCATTTTGGATGCTCGTAGGAAATGCAAGTGGAAGTTGAAACTAGACAATGCCAGAGTCCCTCTTCGTTGGATAGACCAAACCTCTGTTGGTGGTCTTCACGAGAGTGAAGGATACTCGACTTTTCTTGGTCAAATAATGGCTTCTTCTGCCCCACCACATGTTTTAAAGTATGGGAGGGGGAAGAGAAAACATTTGGAGATATCTCCAGGCTCTGAAATTCTTGATGTACGGACCCTGTCACTGTGTTTTCCTATGTTGGTGCAGGTGTTGGACTCGATCTTGTTCTTTGAAGCAAGTGAGTTCATCCTCCTGAGCAGGTTCATCCTCCTGAGCATAGTCTCTCCCATAAAACAGGACACAGGTAGTTCTCTCTTTTCCCACTGATTCCTTCAGTGTCCTTGATTTGGCAAGTAACTGCCTGGCTCTTTGACACATGCCTGCTTCACTCTGGTGAGAGCTGTGATCTTCTCATGCTTCCCTTCTAGATAGAGTCCAACAGCACAGTGCAGCTTTATTACTCTGTATTTGCGCCTGTGTGTGACTGAAGGGTCACGAGTTGGAACCTCTTTCTAGAGGAGAAGGGGATTTTGATGTCCCTAGATCCCTGTGTTTATTCCTGATTTTTTCCTTACTAAGGATGACCACTTCATGTAGCCTTCTGCTGCTGGGAAAGCTCCAGCCTGCCTATTAATCTGCTTCCACTTATTGACAGCCTGCTCTGTTTGGAGATGAATGTAGAGCCTTGAATGTGATGTTAAGTTTCAATCTTTTAAGCTTATAGTCTCCCCTATTTCAACTCTTCCCAGTGAAGACCCAGCATGTGGTGTTGCCAAATTACTGTGTATGACAGAGGGGTGTGCAGATCCTGAGACAGATGAAAGATGTCTGTCATACAAATGAAGATTCTCATGTAGAGAGATGCAGGGAAGCTCTGTGCATCTTGAATTCCCAATGCTTAAAGCAGCTTTACAGATCTGTTCTCTCACTGTTCAGAGCTGGCTTAGGAGAAATAGCTGCTAATTAACGCCTCAGTTCCCCAGGGTGTCACATCAGTGTTTGAAAAACTATTTCTTTGTAGTACAAAGGCACTAAGAACAGTTTAAAAACGTAACTTAGAGCATTATCTTCTCTGTGGGAGATTCTGTGTCTTACAAAAACACAAGGTGTTCAAAATACAGATACCAGCAGAGTTTGGGATGGAGACTGGGAGCAGAAGGTGAGAGCATCCTCTGACCTCGTGGCGTTGACCATGGGATGGTAGGATGGGTTCAACAGCCCAAAGTGTTTCCTACTCTCTGGTGATCAGTTTTAGAAGCACTTGATAATGGCCATCAGTGTGACTGCTGAACAAACTTCCCGACATTTTGAGGGTGGCCTTTCCAAAGCTCACCTGAGAATTAACTGCCTCTGCAAACTGCTAGAAACGGGGCATTTGACTTCCTAAAATACTTTTGGAAATCCCACCCATAATGTTTAATACTGAAGGTAAATGTGGCATTAATGGACACTCCACAGCTCTCCGTTGTGCTCCCTGAATGAAGGGCTCTTTCCTCTTTCCCTACAAACACCCCATGCATATTTATAGGGAATCATGTTCCCCCTTAAGTGCTGTTGATTTTGGCTCAGGAAGTGATTCCTTAATTTAACCTGCCCTGGTAGGTTATTTTCTCAAGGCTTTATATTGTTTCTAATTCCCTTATTCTTATCTGCGTCTTTTACATTTTGAAAAAACATTAAAAAGTATTTTCCAGATTTTGCTTTATCCATGGATTGTCCAGTAAAGGATATAAGGTTTGGTGTCCTCTGGGAAGCCTTCCTAGGTGGGCTGCCTGGGCCAGAC
Source organism: Eulacestoma nigropectus (assembly GCA_013397775.1). Taxonomy (NCBI): domain Eukaryota; kingdom Metazoa; phylum Chordata; class Aves; order Passeriformes; genus Eulacestoma; species Eulacestoma nigropectus. Next base: position 37,687 of record VZTE01005681.1, on the reverse strand, counting down.
TGGGTTTGGCCTTGCTCTCAGTTACCTTTTATTATGAACTCCAGCAGCACTTCCTCTTGCACCTCTCTAATTCCATAGAATTCCCTCTGTTCACTCTGCACCATTTCTTCTGGATCAAGGGAGACGGGAAGAACTGCAGGGATGAAAGGAATTAATGCTCAGAAGTCATTTAGACCGATACAGATACTGGGGAGCAAGGTAGATGCAGATGGCATGCTGACAGGACCTTGGCCAGGTTTTTCTGGGTTCTCCCCTGGGAGAAGCGAGTCTGTAGGAAAGCCAAGCAGTTAATCCACTTCCCTGAGCCTCAGGGCTGAGATGGTACTGGGAACAGGCAGGTTTATTCCAGCCACTGTGCCCCAAAGTCTGCTTTTGGATTTTGGTGGTCCTGTTGTCTGCCCATTTTCAGAGAGTCCTGAGGACAGCTCTAGAGAACTCTGCAGTAGCACAGATCTCAAACTGCCTCCTTCAGTGGATGGAAATTTTGAATGTCGTTAATTTAGAAGAAAAAAGTAGTAAAATTAATAGCATTCCAAGACTGGAGACTGCTTTCCTGGATTGCTCCATCAATTTGCTTTTGTGGAAAAAAAAATTTCCGCTACATACTTTTTTCTTGAAAATCCACCACAGCCTTTTCTCCAAGGGAGCCTTGAAAAATACGTGCTCCAAGCACCTCTCTGCACATCTCTCCAGCTGGGGGGAAGGAAGCACTGGGTTGGCACTACAGTTTACAGGGAGGATTCACTGGAAAATGCAAAACCTGCTTCTGCCCCTTCATCTTCATTCATTTGGAAAATTTCAAGCTCTTTTCATTGGTGAAATTTTGAGGGGGAGAAAAGAAATGTATGGGTTACAGAAGTATTCCGAGTGTTTCGTGCTTCATCCCTCTTGGTATTTGTTTTTAGAGCCTCAGGCTAGGTCTTTAGGCTCTAAAATGACATATGGACATGTTTTCTCTCTCTCTTACCAGGCTGGAATGATAAGAACTGATGAGGATGAATACTTCATTGAGCCTTTGGAAAGAGGAAAGCAGATGGAAGAGGAGAAAGGAAGAATCCACATGGTGTACAGGCGGTCAGCGGTAGCGCAGCATCCCACTGACGTGCTCCCTGATGTCCACACAGAAGGTACAGTACCCCGTGGGGTTGCTTGCAGATCTATTCCAGGTGACTCCAGCCTATGGAAGCTTTTGAAAGAGGCTCTAGTGGAACTGTTTAAAGTTTGGGTCCTGTTTCTTTCTGAAAGAAAATTAACAGTGAAATTGTGGCAATTTACTGTTTTCCTCCTTCTACTGGTTGCAGTGAAAGCAGTCTGAAGGCAGTTGCGTTGATCGGATATATTTTGTCCTTTATATCCAAGGATTCCCTTCTGCCTTGAAGATAATGTGGTTGGTCCATCTGAGAATAATTACCGTGTCTGAGAATAATTATCATCGTGTAGTTTAATCCATTTGGTTGTATGTCTTTTTAATAATTCACAAATCCTCACAAGTCAAGGTGTTGCATAGTGAAGGTTAAGGGTTTTGAGCCTCTGGGCTCAGGATGAAAGAGCAGCTCTGCTCCCATCAGTGCTCTGCCTTTATTTCAGTATCTTTCAGCTTCCCAAATTCCTGTGTTTGCGTTGTGTTCACATATTGTTGGAACTGGAAAGGATTTGGGAAATAAAAGAAGTACGTACAATGCACGGAACTAGAGGTGCTTGGCTTTCAGTACTCCAACAAGGCCATTCAAATTAGCTCGTGCATCTGGGGGGGTTTAGCCTGGAGAAGAGGAGGTTCAGGGGAAACCTCCTCTGAAAGGAGTTCAAAACTCCCTGAGTGGAGGTTGTAGCCAGGTGGGATTCAGTCTCTTCTCCCTGGTAAAAAGTGATGGGTCAAGAGGTCATGGCCTCAAGTTGCACCAGGGAAAGTTTAGATTGGATATTAGGAAAAATTTCTTTGTGGAAAGGCTTGTCAAGCTGACACAGGCTGCACAGGGCTGTGGAGGAGTCACCATCCCTGGAGAGATTTAAAAGTCATGTAGATGTGGCACTTGGGGACATGGGTTAGTGGTGGCCTTGGCAGTGCTGGGGGAATAGCTGAACTCGATCTTGGAGGGCTTTCCCAACCTAAACAATTCCATGACCAAGGTTAAAGCAAGGTGCCCAAGCCCATGGAGCCTGAGGAAATGCTCGCAGTGGTTGAGTTGCCTATCAGCTGCAACTGTTGAGTTGTCTATGTATGAGCTGCATATTGATGCCATGAAAATCTTGCTCTTTCTTCTCTGTCCTTGCTCCCCCACCACCGTGCTTGGGCTCGAGGCAGCGATGCAGAGTACCGTCTGCTCGCGGTTTGGGAGTTCAGCCAGCACACACAAGAATCTTTCTTTTCAGTAACAGATGACAGATGACTCAACAAAACAGCCGTTAAGATAAAAAAGTACTTAAAATTGTTGTTGTCAGTGAAGTCGTTACAAAACTGGGAAACTCTGTGTGACAGCCTTTCTCGGCAGTGACACAGGACACACTGTGTCATGTTCTCCCTACAGGAAGTCAGTTTTCTAAGAGGGAGGCTCCCAGCTCCAGCTGTGTGGAAGGAGCTTGCAGTCTGACAGGACATCTGGTATTCCTGCAGGATTTTATAGTGTTTGGGAATTGGTTGGACATTGCTCAAACAATTGGACAGAATGAGCGTAGGAGTTGTAAGTCGAAAAGCTGCCATCCTGAGAGCAAGGTTTTAGCAGTGATCACAGTGCAGTGGAGTATTAATTGGTTTGTATCCTGTGTTCTCATGGAAGTCAGCACACCTACCCACTTCTCTTTCCCTGTTTCCTTTATGGCTGTCTCTTTGATGAAGCTTCACGGAGCTATCTTAAGTGGGAACCAGAAATCTGGGGTTCTGGGGAAGATACTGGGATGCCTCAAGCTGCTGGATAGCGTGGGTTCAGCCTTCCCACCCCGAAGCAGCACCCTGTGCTGATTCCTATCTGTGATATCTATGGCTCTGGATAGCCTCTTTAGGGAATGACAGTGGCAATTTGCATGTATTGTTTTCATGATTTGCTTTTCGTATAGATTGGTTTCTTTAGAAGCCTTATATGAGACACTCAAGAAATCAGATCGGAAATCCTGCCCCATTCCTGTGGGGAATTTTCCTTTGTGTGTGTGCACACCCAGTTTAGGCCCCTTGAAGGATTCCTTCATTAATTACTGCCTCTTTATACCTTTGTCTTTTCAGTCATTTTGGTGTGAGTAGGATCTCTTGCATATAAATGGACCTGAATATTTGGGGTTTCTTTTGATACTAGGGAACTGTAGGTAGTTTTATATCTTTTATGCTTAGAAAATGCCTCTGCTCTCACTCAGTGATATCAGGGAAATGTGGATAATTTTCCGTATTTTGACAGGCTGTTGGCAGGATTGACTATTTGTATGTCGTGGGTGATCTGTCTGCTGATTCAAAAGATCTCATTTGACTGTATTCCTTGGAATCTGGTTTTTCTTCTGCTAGGTGAGGCAGTGCAGGGAAGCAGTAGGTCTTGACCACCAAATGTTAAAATCATTTTATTAACCCAGAATCCTCCTTGATCCTTGTGATGTCCATTGGACAGGGTGTTTGCTGGTTTGAAGTGCTGAGCTCAGGTTAGTTCTCCTGGACAAAGGAAGCTCTTCCTCTTCTGTGCGGTGGAAGCCAAGGCCTCCCATGGGAAATCCTAGCTATTGAAAAAAACACTTAAATATAGTGGGATGTGACACTGGACATTTGTTTTTAAGCATCTGGGATGAGCATCTGGTTAGGTCTGGTCTGGGAATTATATCACAGAGCAGGACAGTGTCTAGAGTTCTCCATGGGTGTAAATACACATGACAGTCTCCTGACAGCTTTTCCATGTTGGATTGCCCTGGGATGACATTTGTAAGCTTGACTTCCACAGTCATTTAAGTCTTGATCCTAAAGACACTGAACATCTGTGCTTCTCATTTGGGTTGAATACTACAGGTAGTCCGCCGTTCATGTTGTGAGTGTTACTCCCAAGTAATGTCTCTTAAATGAAGAGTACTTATCCTTAAGGACAAAAAGAAACAAGGTCAAAGTCTTCGTGGGGGGAGAAGGGTCTGAGGGACAGAGAGCGAATGAACTGTGCAGACAGAGCTAAAAAAACGAGAACAGTGTATGATGCTGTCATGTTAAAACATGATTTAAATAAATCCTTACGATTTTCTCACCAAAATAGCTTTTTACTCCAGAATGGAAGGAAATGCTCTTAGGACAAGCCTGAGTTTGGGAGGTCTTGGAAGTATAACAATGATATTACTCTGTCTGGGTGGAATGAAAAGAAGCTGCTGCTTGTTAATAAGCTGAGAAACATCACTGAGATGTGTGATCATTAACCTTATTCCTTGAAAGCGTTCAAGATGCAACAGAAACAGGCAAAGAACTTGTAGAATTTACAATCAAATTTGCACCCAGGAGGCCGCCTGTGCAAGTTCTACTGAATTTGGCTCAGGAGTGTGGTAAAATAAAACGCAAGCTATGTTTCAGAAACATAAAAGCCTGATCCAAGTCTGCTGAAGTCAGTGGGAACACTCAAGCTGACATCAGTGGGATGATGAGGCAGGGTTTGGATCATATGCTGCTCGAGCTGATAACTGAGTATTCAGTTTATCTTTCCTCCTGTTTGTTAATTTATAATTTTTTCTGTGCACTTTTGTGTGGTAGAATGATGACAACCAACCCTGAGCTTGGGGGTTGCACAGCATGGTAATGTACTCGGAGCTTTCCTATTTCATCCTCCTCTTCACAACATAGTATTTTTTAAATGACAACCTATTCACCCAGCAAGCACTTGAGATGAAAGTATTTTTGTAATTACTTCCTAACAGTGGGAAACAAGGAGTAGGAGCCTTTATCTTCCAGCTTCCTTTCAGAATTTTCATTTTCCCCAAAGAACCAAAGTGCTTGTGTGTCTGAGGGGGTTGCCATGGCACTGGCATCGAGTGTCTTTGTCCCAGGTGGGAAACATGTAGGAGGAAGAAATTATTTGGGAATTGCTCCTGGTTGCCTGGGAATGAAACCCTGGAATAGAAGGTAGAAGAATGGGAAGACTATTGCCTGCTCAGGAGACCTCCCTCTGCACTTCCCCAGGCACATTAGTGGTTCTCAGGGACATCGTCGTGCCGGAGAGTGTCTGAACTCTTTCTCAGCAGAATTTCTCATGACCTGTGTTCTTGTGGAGGATATGTTTGATGCTGCACAGCCCACCACACAAGTTTGTGCATCAGAACAATGGGAAAGATAGAAATTATTTCTGTGTAGACTCGGTACAGCATGTTGTGTAACATCCTCTGTTCAGTATGGGCATTCTTGTACAATCACAGAATCCCAGCATGGTCTGGGTTGGAAGGGACCTTAAGGATCATCTTGCTCCACCCCCTGCCATGGGCAGGGACACCTTCCACTATTCCAGCTTGCTTCAAGCCCCATCCAACCTGGCCTTGGACACTTCCAGGGATGGGACAGCTTCTTTGGGCAGCCTGTGCCAGGGCCTCACCACCTTCACGGGGAAGAATTTCTTTCTGATATCTGGTCAAAAGTCTCTTTCCAGCTCTCTTGTAGTCCCCCCAAGAAAGGGCCACCAATAACTTGTATTGATGGCAATAACGAGGGTTGTCTAAGGGCATTCTGTTCTTTATCCAGAGCTTCTGGAGCTTTTGCTTTTAATTTAGCCTTCTTCTCTTAAATTGAAACTTAAGTGGATTCTCTGAAGTTCTTCATCGAATATAGTTTGTGGGATTGGGTTTTTTCTTTTTTTTTCAGGTAACAGTTTGCTTAATCAAGGAAAAGGTGATCAAACAGAACAGGAAGAGTGCAGCATGGTATAAAAGAAAAGGGGTGTTGGTGATGGATGTATGGGAAGCAAAAGGAAACAGACTTTTTAGTGAGGAAAAGCTTACGATTTTTTTTAAGAAAGAAAAGCTTGAGCAGGAGTGGATCAGAAGGTGCTGTGAAATGACTGATGTGCTCTGTCTGTGTCAGGGAGGTGGTGCCTGATGATGAGAGCAGGAACATCCATCTGCTTAAGTCGTCTTCTGTTCTTGGCAATAACAAAGGAAAATGATTTTTAAATAAAACCAAGAATAAAGGCTTCATTCCAACTGCAGGCACCCAGCACCAGAGTAGTAAAACGCACAGAAAAATCTGTATGAAGGGAAAATTGAAAAAATGGAGACAGGTCAGTACATTCAGCTTGTGGCCATTCCAAGGCTCATACCGTTTTCCAGTAAAAACTCCCTGTGCCCCCAGATTGCATAGGAAGAAGAAAGCTTTCAACAAACAGCGGTGATAACAGACAGGAGAGGTTTTTAAAATCTTGTGTAAGCAGCTGGTCCTATGCAAAGGAGCCTGTTTGGTTTATAGATGACATTCTCAGAGTAATCTGGGAGAGACAAGCCAAGGCGAGGATCACCCTTGGGTGGTCCATGTAGGACTGAGGTCCCTGGCTTGGGTGTGAAGTGGCTCATTTCTGCTGCTGAGTTTGATCAGAAAGGTGCACATGAGATGGTTAAAAGTGCTTTTTATGGACCAGGACATATGTACCAGGAGGGCACTGTCTGAGAATATGGGAATGAGAAGCAGAAGAGCTGCCTTGTCAGGAGGAGTTTATGTGAATTAGAGTTCAGGAACCAGAGGAAATGAATCCTCCCACAGCTTGCGGGGGCTGAGGCTTGTTCATGTGTTTCACATGTGCATCCTACAAATTTAGGACTGAAATGAGAGCACCGAGAGACTCTTTCACTGAGAGCGAAGAGCCTTGTTTAATCAGTCTGTGTTCTACAGCAGGCTTTTGATGGGAAAATGAACTAAAAACATAGCAGTTTGTGTCATAACATAAAAGAGTAATTTCCATACCGTAAGACTTTCGCTGGACCTTCTCCCCCTGAATTTTCTGCAGGTTTAGCATTTTTCCCCACTGTGAGACAGCTGGTTTTTATGATGCTCAGTAAATTTGTAGGAAGATTCTAGAAACAGCTTAAGAATCCAAACTGAGGGCAATTTAATTCAGTTATCTCTTTGAAAATACCAGGATGAGATGTTGGCATCCCTGGTTTATGACAGAGAAGGAAAATGGATCTGGTATGTTTTGAATGAGCAGTTTGGATGCCATCTACCTGCCTTTGGTGCGGTCCATGTGGGGTTACTGTGGACTAACTCTTGCTGTACCCCGTGTATTACACCAAGATGTTCCAGAGCTCACTGCACCCTTCTCTGTATCCCTTCAAAACATGGTGTAGATGATAAATAATCTGGTTTGTCTTACGTGGAATGACACAGAATTTGGCAGCTGGAGCTGACAGGAACGCGGATGGAAATTACTAACGTGAGAACATCAGCCTCATACTTCATGTTGCTCCCAGTGGACTGACTTCCTTCAGATCCATTTCTGGGTTACACAAGTGCATAAATCTTTCCAAAATGCAATAGTAAAACACTGCAGAGTAACAGCATGACCCAGCTGTTGTTTGCTAAGAAAACAGGGGTTTTTTTCCAGAATACCTTGCCTAATCATTCTTTGGAGTATTCCAATAACATGGGACAGGATCAGCCAGATAATTAGGCTTCTGGAGGTTATTAAAAATCACACAAGTCTGAGTCAGCAGTTAGAGTTGGAAAGGAGGGAATTGATGTCTCAGCGAAGCTGACTTCTTCTGCATGGTGACGGGGAGAGGCTGACCTGTGGGAAATCTCTGTTGGATTCCATCAAATACCATGTGGTTTGGGAAGAGAAACCAGGGAGGGATGAAGAGCTTTGCTGACTTGTACTTTAGAAGTAGCCAAGGGAAGTGTTTCGTTGGTGTGTCTTCCTTTGCAGCATTATTGGCAGGGCCTATTTCTAAACATTCCCTGGAAAAGTTTGAGGACCTATCCGTAGGAGGGATGCCCTTGTGTCTCATTTGACCTCTCCACCTAGGTAACAAGCAGGCTGCTGCCTCCCAGCAGTTAGTGACATGCCTGCGGAGAATAGGTTTGTCCTTCCTCTTGTTCCTGGCAACAGGCTCTGTTCATCAGGTGGCTAGAAATGGGAGGATTTTCATTCTTCTCCCATATTTCTGCATAGGATGCCTAACAGTGGACCTAGATATCTGGAGAAAGCTGGATTCAGACACTCGCATCCTCCATGGAGGACAGGGAATGATGGGTTGCAAGTGTGTGTGAAAACACACACTTGATTAGCAAGTGCTATCTTTTTGTATGAAATTACTATCTTGTGGCCATAAATGCAAAATATGGATCACAGAGTTTGAATAACAGTTTGTTTACCAAATAATTGTTCTGTAATCCTACGGACATCAAATAATAAATCAACACCACCTAGTTATTGCAAATTAGAATAAAAACTTCTAATTACACTGATCATCTTGTGCAAAACCTAATAATACCTAAAATCTTTCAGATAATGAATTTTCAACTGCAACAGGGTTAAACACAGTGTAAACTGAGCTATTTTAGTCTCCTCTGGAAACAGTAACAGGTGATGCAAGGCCATCCAAGGAACTTTGCGCTTTCTTAAAGGAGAGCTCTGCTCTGCCTTTCCAATTCTCCTCACTAATAGTTCCAGAGAACATAAAGTCACAGTTTCCAGGAGGAATAGTAGTTGTGCTTTTCTCTCCTTGACAATAAATCTGTTACAAGTATTAAAGTAAGAGGTAGTAGTAACTCTGTTAATTATTTACAGAAGTCACATCAGTGGGAGAGTCAGTGATGGGTCTGTGGCTGCCCTTGAGCATCAAAGTAACCACTGGGCCTGAAGGGTTTGGATGTTTTTCCTCCCTTTCATGTCAAAGTTAATGTTGTAATAGTTTACCAATTTAGTATATACCCTATTCCCTCCTGTCCAGGCTCTTCCGCACTGTGTTTCCAGGTGCTGTGGATGGTACGCTCAGATTTGAGAAGGTCCATGCAAGCAGACAGCGAAAGTTTGTGGGTCTGGGGATTTCTGCAGTCTCCAGCCTGGACCAGCTTCACACTGCCAGAGGGCAGGTTTAGATGGGATACTGGGAGGAAATTCTCCCCTGTGGGGCTGGTGAGGCCCTGGCACAGGTTGTCCAGAGAAGCTGTGGCTGCCCCTTCCCTGGAAGTGTCCAAGGCCAGGCTGGACAGGGCTTGGAGCAAGCTGGGATAGTGGAGGGTGTCTGTACCCTGGAGAAGAGGACTTGGGGGAAGAGAAGAAGCTGCTGAGGATGTTTCCTAGGAGCTCTGAATGCAGCTGGAGCAGAATCACTGGGGATGATTGCAGGCTGTTCTGCCAAATAGTGATTTACTTTTCACTTAGGTCTTGGACTTGCTAACCAAGTTAGGGAGCTAATGAGGAACCAGCTAAATTTGTGTCTTTTTCTTCTTCTTTTTCTGGATGTAGATTTTCATTTGCCTTTGAGTATCTGTGATTTGATGATGAAGATTCTTCGTGGGGTTTTTTCCCCTTGTTTAGGGCAGAAAGGAACCTCAGGGCCAGCCCATGGTGAAACGGCGTTCTGATCTTCCGTGTTGCCTCACAACATAGAGCAAATATCTCAAACTTTACTTAAAAATCATGTTGTTGAACATGAGAAATTCAGCTGGTGCTTCTAGACTGAGAGTAATTCCAAGTATATCTCTTGCTTTCATTTGATCTGTGGCAAAACCTGTTTTGAAAATTCCTGAGAAATACCTTGGAGTGACAGGGTAACTCATTATACTCTGTGGCTTATGAAAAAACGCTACTTGATATCATCACGGATGATATAACTAGTAGCATCATAGATTCTGTTGATTTTCAGCAAAAGCCCTGTATTCTGTAGATCTAAGATAGCAATTAAAATCCAGTTCACAGATTAATTTATTACTGTATTTATTTACTTTTTGAATGCTCATTTCTAACAAACGGGCAGTGAATATCCAGAAATCATGTAATTAATTTTGGAAACTGTTTTAAATAGTTTGTCCTGAACAGTCCTTCAAAATGCACTACCGTGTCCCTGGGTTCTGCTCAGGTTCTTCCATAGCCAAGTCCATGTTCTTTTTATCCCTGATCACAAGTGAATTTGCAAACAGATGCATTTGGGCCTCTGCTTTGGTATTTTAATGGTATTTTTCTACTTGCTTTTACAGGGTTGATTCTTGATTTATTTCAAGCCCCTTTTCTTAATCAGATTTTTCCCTGCCAAGAATAAGTAACAATATATTTTCATTACTTCCAGCACTTCAAAGCTTCCAAGTTTCTGGTGTTGAGAACATTTACTACTAGAAGTAAAAATCAGTCTTCCTTTAGTTAACAGTGCTCTTTAATAGGGAACACAAGGGACGATAAATCAATTAAAAGTATCTGTTCTTTGAGGGCTCACGCAGCACTGTGCCATGTTGTGGGGGTTGATTAGATACTTGGTTTAATTGGAGGAAGGCTGATAAAGTTCTGACCTCAGATCTGTTTCATTTGCTCCTCGTCAAACATGCTCTTGGTTTTTTCTTGCTGGCGAGACAGAGTCATCGTTCATATTTATTTTTTTACATCTGAAGTTTGTCAGGCTGCTTGGAAAAATAGGACAATGAAAGCCATCTGGGCATCCCATCCACTTCCATTTGGAAACATCTGCATCGTTATTAGGAACGTCTCACCGGCACTGCAGTGAGCAGATGTGTTCTCTTTCCATCTCCAGGCTCACTTAGAATTTTTGATAGTGAGAGAAATTTGATAGGCACTAAACTCCAAATGCCTGTTTCTTGATCAGGCCCTTTAATACCACTTATTTAGGATGTTTGTTCCTGTATAAAGAAGAAACTTGTGGCATTTGAGGGAAGAAGCGATGGAGAAAAGCCAGCAATGTCTCCTGCAGGTCATTCCGTGTCTGTATCTGTAGGATTTAAAGCCGAGCACTTGTATACTTGAGCCTTTACCACGCAGGTTGACTCACAGCTGTTCATCAGATGTAATGCTTCATGGAAGTCCAGAGTCCTCTTCTTCCAGCTGCCCTGTCTCCGTTCTTAAAGCCTTAAGAAACTAGACTTTAAATTTCTTTAAAGGGAAATAACTCCCTGCATTGAATTTAACATCCCTTTTCTGAACCTCACAGGTGATGGCACAGTGTACAGGTGTTCCAGCTGCCAGTATCTCCATATAACTCCATATTTTGTAGTCCCTGTACAAGTTTACAATGAGAGTGGTGAGGCACTGGCACAGGTCAAAGATAGGATTGTGTCTGCAGTGCCAGGGAAGCTGAGGCAGAAGCTAGAAAGCCAGGGAGAAACTGGAAAGCCGCACTGCTGGACAGTGAGTTCCCTCAGGTGCTTTTCTGTGGAAGAGCAGAACCGGACAACCAAGAGCATCTGTGAAACCTTTTAGGTACTTGGGACAAAATAAGCTGCTTTCAGCATCTTCTGTGAAGGCTTATTTGGGATGATGATCATATTTACAGATTGACTGGGATATTCAAAGACACTGCAGGTTACTACCCCAACTAGAAGTGGGTAAGTTGATGCCTACAGTTTGGAAGTGGCTGTTCCACAGTGGCAGAGCTTCTATCCAAATCACACTTCCCAAATCCCAAGCAGATACTCTGTCTCGCTAATGACGTGGATGGTTGTTTTTTCCAGGATTTTCAGGTCAGCAGTACAGTGATCTTTCTGCTCAGTTGGGTTTTTGAAGCTGTTTGTTGTCCCAGCCCAAGACCCCCTTTGTGCAGATCAGCCTGGGGTTTTGGGACACCCCCTTCCTCTGTGGATGTGGTATCTGGGTAGAAAGGCCTTGTGCATATTTTTGCTGTTATCTTGGACACTCTCGTGGTCCATGGACTGTTGGGAAATAGCTTGGGCTTGGAGACATTTGTTGCTTTTGGAATGCTGACTTACCGTGCATTCATGGAAAAAAAAGCAGGAACCCGAGTTCAACAGCATTCAGTGACAGTTTATAGTTGGAGCTTTTCCTTTATATTTATGCCAGTGGAATTTTGAGAAATGGCTGAAATTCCATGTGGCGAGAAAGAGAGGCTTATTATCCGTGACTAATGCTTGGATACACTTTTTAAAATTGGAATTATTTACTGTTGTGCCACTTCTACTCTTCTGCTATATTGGTTGATTCTGTTGTCTCCTAATTTTGAACAGCCTTTCTCCCACCTTGGACTGCCACTCTCACATCACCCCCCCGCCATCCTCCTTTGGGAGTTCAACCACTGCAACCACACTATCGAACTGGGATCCGGAGCTGGGATAAGCTCGCCTTTGTGTTAGTTAGGGATTGAATCCAAGATGAAGGATGCATTTTCAGATGACAGTGTTGAAAATGGTACTCTTGATTGATTTTGGTGCATTGGATTGTCTTTCTCTCTACGTTTTCTGCAACACAATATTTGACTAAGCATTTCTTCTTTGTAATTCTAAGTCATTAAAATTACTGATTAGCTTAAGAGGTCCTTTTATGTGTCTAAACTGAACCCTCTGGGTGTTTTCCCTCCTTTTGCAGAGGAGAACTGTCTCTTCTTGTAATACTTCTAGTCAGACCCATTGTATTTTCAATGGAAAATTCTTCCTAAATCTTCTCCCCTCTCAGGTTCTTCTCCTTTTTATTATTACGCTTTTTCTTGCTGTCTCTGTTAGCTTTCCACCAGACTGGAGGGCTCATTAAAGCAACACTGTGCAGGAAATGGAGAGAGGTGCAAGAATGGGACCCTGCTCGCCAAAGAGGGAAAGTTGGCAGCTCTCCTCTCACAGGAAAATTCCTTGGATTCAAGAAGCAGCTTCATTGAGAGAGTGTACTACTGAAGGGGCATGAAGTGCTTGGTGAAGTGTCATTCCACAAATAAATGGCATTTTGGATACTCACACATTGTGATGAGGTTCTAGCAATAATGTTCCAATCTATTTGAATTAATTTGTATATAGGAGTTGCAAATTTATGTTTTAATCTGAGTGGTCTTGAGTGTCAGGAGGGAGAAGGTGGGTTCTGGATAGAAAGAAGTACTAATTCCCTATGGAAAATGCTTCCAGCAGACCTCGCCTCCCATGGCAGACTGCAGGGATGAACCTTGCCGAAAAACTCCCTCTCCTTAGTCACAGCGTTTTCAAGAGAAATAGTCCTGTCTTTCAGGTCAGAATGGGAGAATTTATGATTATGACTCTATGCTATTTTGGATGGGATCAGGATGGGGAAAAGGAGAGGGGAATGATCAAAATATCCTGTGTGGAAACAGTGCAAGTTAGATTCATAACACATCTGTGCGAGGTGCAGGCGAGGCTGGCGCGCTTGTAGGAATTTGGTGAGGTGGAAGGGAAAAAAAAGTGCTTTATTGTATAAGAGTCTATATGAAAAAAGGAAAGTATAAAAGGGGGGTGGGTCCATAATGAAAAAAATCTGTGTCAGTTTCTGAGTACCGGTGTTTGTGCCTTGCAGAAAACTCTTCCCCGCCATGACAGGAAAGCACAGGTGGGACTCTCATGTTTGCAAACCAGTTCTGTGGTGTGCCAGTGAAAATCAACCCTCCTAAGCTGCCTGTTTGCTGTTTTTTTCACTAAAAATAGTGTGATGTCAGTATGTCTGTAATGTCAGGCTGTGTGGTTTTCATAAGTGTATCACACTTACTCCAAGTAATTATAGCCAGAGCTGTGGGTAGATGAGGTTCTGCTCTGTAAGGAATTGTGAGGATTGAGAGTTGGCTTTTGCTTCAGGACTGTTCTCTCCCTGTCAGCCCTTCCACTTTTAAAATCCTCCCTTCCAGAAAATGCTTGACTAGAAGACAGCAGAGGCTTTGACTGACTTTGTGATTTCACAAAATCTGCCTGTGTGACATAGAATACTGTCTTTCGACGAAGAATCAGAATTTGTCCACCCAGCACAGCTAGCTGGAATATATTTATAATCACTCACTTAATGTACTTTTTTTTCTCCAAAAAAAATTACTCCATAATCATTAATTGAGCCAGTTCTTGTGTACAAGTTAATTAAAAAATTAAGGATTTCAGCTTGAGATAGGGTTGATGGGCAAATGAAACTCTGCAAAACTTCTGGTTTACATACCTTAATACCTAAATATTGTAATCCAATGTATGTATCTAAATGTAGTGTATGTGTATCATAGGATTGTGGAATCCTGGGATATTTTGGGTGGGAAGGGACCTCTCCTGTATGCAGACATGGCACTGCTGACAGTTGGCTGCAGCAGTGGAGGAGCCCTGCCTTGGACGTGGCTGATGTCGCTGCAGGTGCACAGACTCATCAGAAGGCTGGGCTCCAAAACCCAGCTGCTGGACTTTGTCCTGTCAGAAGGTTGGAATCCACTTAGTGCCAACTGAGCAATTAAGGACAATTATGCTTTCAGCTACATTAACGAGTAGCGGGGGAGGAAGACATTGGAAGGAAGGGAACCGTTGTTGCACACCCGCACACTTTGTGACTCACTATCACTGGCAGGGCGTTTGAAGTTCTCTTTGTCTCAGTAATATGGGCTGCAGAAATATTTTCCCACATTTTTTCCAGTTTTACACACTCAGTTATTCCTTTTATGTGAGTGATTACTGTGAATTCCATTCTCCTGTCTCCTTTGAACATTGATCTCAGCAGAAGCTATGGGATAGCTGAGTCTGCCCGTGGTGTTCACACCCTTGCTTTCCACCTGTGCCAGTGCCCGTGTGAGGGAATCACACTGAGGGTGTTGAAGAATAGTTTTGCCTTTTATACCTGCAAAGAAGTTCATTCAGTTTAGAATGGAACCAGGCCCAGCTATTCTTCCTGTTCTGTGTCATCTGTGAACATGTGAGAGGTGGAAAGAAGTGGCTTAAGGCCCAATAAATTCAGAAGTCTCCTTTGATTTCTTTATGTGCAGAACTTCTGGCTTTGGCACTTGGACAGAGCTTCATCTCTTCCCTCCTTCATTTCTCATTTGGCCTTTTAGACTTCAGGTGTCAGATGGCTGGACTTGAGACTCTTAGAGGTCCTTTCCAACCTTATCAATTCTATGATTCTGTGTTTTGTTGTAACAGGTCACATGTTCACTCCAGCCAGTGACCTCTAGATGGATTATCCAGATTCCAGAGCTCCATCACACAGACAGGCCAGGGGAGGGCTGCCAAGGCAGCAGGCAGGACCCAGATCCCAGTGTTAACTGGTCCTTAATTTGTTGTAGTAGTGGTCTGCTCTGTCTCTGAGAGGTTCAGGAGAACTTGGAGCAAGTCAGTAAGAAGCGTGTTTGTGTCTCTTTCCTTTTACAGAAAAAAACATTCAAAGTACCTTTTTGCTTTCTCCACTGTTGCCACCACAGTGTCCTTCAGCATTTTTGTAGTAGCAGGTTGCTGTGCCCCACCTTGTCACCACTGGCGTTCTTCCCTTGGATTTTTACAATGTGTTTTCACTGTTGGTCATCAATGGGAAAGCTTAGCTGCCTCAGCTGCTTGTGGCTCTGCTCTCCAGCTGGACAGCAGTTCTGGCTCAGGCCAGGTGGGTAACACTGAGCCCTTCAGACAAGCTCTTTGGCTTCTTCAGAGGCAGGAGAATGCAAATCTGTCCTGGAAAAGGGCAAAGATTCTTTCCTGAGATTTTCCCCTTGCATAGATCATGGTGGGAGAGCATTCCCCTTTGCATGGATCAGAGTGGCAGGCCTCCGACACAGGGAATTTACATCATTTGTGGGGCTGGTCCAGAGCACACATTTAGGATATTTAGGTGAAGTACTGAATTGTACATTGGTGGCTTGTACAAGTCCTTCCTCAGCAGCTGTCAAGCTCCATCCCTCATCCCCAAGAGCTGGGGAGAGTGGTGTGTCTGTGTGCTGTGTGAGCAAGGCACTGCTCCCTGCTCAGAATAATCCCCTTCTAAGGGAACCAGGCTCTGTCCCCATGTCCTGCTGTTGTGTCTGGACAGTGTAGCAGGCTTTGCTGACTTCCAGAGGCTTAGGGCAGATAAAGTGGTGATCAGAGGGTAATTGCTGTTGACAGTGGGCAGTGGGCTGCTCACTGATGAGAAGGGCTGTGGCTCGGCCTGCAGAGGATCACCAGCCAGGCTGTGTCCTCTTGCACTGTTCTTGTGGCAGTAAAAGGTCCCACATGTTTAGGAACACATTCCTTACACAGCTTTTAAAAATAAGCAGCTGCATGTAAACACAGCTCTCCCTTTATCCCAAAGAAATGAGCAACCCAAGGACTAGTTAGTGCCCTCACTGTGGAAACTGCTCCCATTTGCCCCAGTCTTTGACACTGAAAATTCATTTACTGTCTTTTTCCAAGAAGCTGTTGCTGCCCCATCCCTTAAAGTGTCCAGTGCCAGGTTGGATGGGGCTTGGAGCAGCCTGGTCTAATAGAAGATGTTCCTGCCCATGGCCAGGAGGTGGAAGGAGGTGGGCTTTAAACTGCCTTCCAACCCAAACCATTCCATGAGTCTGTGAAATAGGAAGCTTGGCTCCCGCCATGCTTTCAGCCAGCTGGCAGAAGCTGGGTCAGATGCTAAGAAGTAAGGAGTGAGAGAATTTTAAGGTCTTCCTATAATGACTTAGTTAATGAGCACTGGGGGGACTGCATCTCTGCCAAAGCAACTTCCTTGAGCATTGGAAGCTCGTAGTAGTGTTCTGGTGCTGAAAATGCCTGCTTAAAGAGTTTAGACCCTAGAATTCCTGTGAAGCCTGTTGGGATCTCAGGGAAGCTGCCCAAAAATGCAGACAGTTCAGGCCATCCAGCATTTCTTCTTCCAGTAGGTTCTGAATTAGCAGATAAATTATGAAAGCAACCAGTGCTTTCAGAATGTAATAGGTACCCCCCTTTCTGGATTCCTCTGTCCTTTTACAGTGCATTATTCCAGTTAGGAATCCAAGGATGCTTTAAGCATGCTCCTTTGTGAAGTAAAAATGATTTTTGGGTTGATGTAATGACACATGAAGGCATGAGTGCTTTTAAGGTTGTTAATGCAGAGCTCTCTCATGTTCCTGGAAGAGTGTCTGACTTGGAAAGTCATGGATTTGATGCTCTTAAGAGCAGGAAACTTTGGGAGTAAAGCCTGACCACTCTGAGCTGTAAAAAACAAGCCCTCCCATACCCAAACTGGGTTTGGTTCCAGCAGCCCCCAGGTACCCAGGTGTGCACCTCCGCAGTGGGCCAGGCTGCACGTTGTTGCTGACTTACTTTTTCCTCATCTGCAAACCAAATTTCAGAGCCTCTACAGATGTTTCTTTTCCGTACTTTTGGACATTGATACAGATGGTGATATTGCAAAATGGGAGGTTTTTTCCTTTTTATTTTTCACCTTTTATTGCAGTTGTGTTTAAAGGGCTCCATTGATACTGAATTGAAGAACTTGGTGTGGCGTAAAGTGACAAAGGGATGGCTTTGCTTGGTTTATTGTGTCTAATGTGTGACCCACGGGCTTCTGCATGTCCTCTGTTTGAATGTAAGCACCAGCAGAAGGTGTCACCCAGGTCTCCTAAAATGCCAGACCCAAATGCTCAAGTCTTCCTCATATGTCCAAATAAATACGGCCTTTACCCAACAGAATGTTCTCCTGGGATTAAAGTAGAAAAATTCAATTCATTACTATTAAAGTCTCTGAGCTACATGTGAAAGTTGCTAAACTGAAGGAAGAGTGACAGCTTGTAATAATGTCTTGGTAAAAGACCTGGAATTGTCAAATGTCTTGGTAAAAGACCTGTTTTTAATATATTTTCATACTTCAAAATTCAGGGTCAAAGCCAGAGTCTAGCCCTACCTGTAATTAAGTTTTTTGAATAATGACATGTAGTAAATACATATTTTTAACCTGTTCTAAAAAAAAAATTCCACAAACAAAACTAACCACCAAATCACCTGTACCTTCAAAATAAAATTACGATGGAATTCTTGCTATATATAGAGAGAGAGCCAAATAATTAAAGAAATGGGGAAAGGGAGGATTTCGCTCTACTAGGCAAGCAGTAATTCCAGGAGACATGGTTTGTAGTTCTAGGATAACTACCTATTGGCTAAGTTGGCTGTTAGAGCTAAAGCCCAGCTAAAAATAAGGTGCAGAGCAGATGAGCCAGGGCAAGGCCGGGCAAGTCCTGAGGCCGTGTTAAGCCAGCGCGGAGCTGTGATCTGGTATTAGTGGTGGCGAGACGAGGTGCTGGCATGTCTGTGGGCTGTGCAGAGAGCAGCCTCTGTGGCTTCTCCTCTGCTTGTCCAGTGTCCTCCCTCAGCTTTTGATTATTAGAGGGCAGTATGTTTATTCCAAACAAGCTCGATTTGATCCTGAGCCTTATTCCTCTTTTTTTGATTGTATGTTAGAGCCTCACAGCGACATTTCCGCCAGCACCATCCCTACTAGATTTCCGCATATCTAAAAGCACTTTCACCGTGAATCAGGTGAGTGCAGAGCTGTTGTAGACTGTCCAGGGAGTGCGTCAGGCGTGTTCTCCAGCACTGAGAACGCTGGAACAGGCTGACGTTCCTCTTTGCTGTTTGTTTCTGCTTGTGGGATGGAAAAAGAACAGTTAATAGTTGACCTAAATTCAGGCCTATTTAATTACAGTTTCCTTAAGTTCTGGCTTTTTTCTGTGTGTGTTTGCTGCCAGGTAAGGATAACCTGCAGTCCTAGAAAGCCTCATGCCAGGGAGGGAAGTGATGACAAGAAAATTACAGGCTAAAATTCCAGCCTCTTCTATTGGAAAAGTTTATCCTGAGTTGGCTCTAAACATAATTTAAATGCATAGAGGATTATGCATTTCTACGTGGCTCCCTGAGTGTGCTGCTGGCATCGAGCCCTGGTGTAAATGAGGGCTAAGAGCTGTTTTCGCTGATGGTGCATGGAAGGGAAGAGCCTTCCTGTGATGTCAGAGCAAGGAATATAGTGCAGGAAATCTTCTGTTCTTCCCAGAATCACCCTGCAGCTGGAACTGCTCAGGTACCAGAGAAGGACATATTTCATGGAAGCAGTCGGCACTTCAGAATGTTTCCTTTGCTCTTTTAAGTGTAAGAACAAAGTAAAATGGGGTCTGTGTTTGTGGCCCATGGAGTTCATGCATTTCGTGACTAATCCTGCAGCCTCGGGATTCAGACCTTCCCTTAATCCCTGTTTGTTTGTAATTCTGCCAGTCACTGTCACTCCAAAGGTCCCACTGGAAGAGACCATAAACAGAGGTAATTCTCTGAGCTTAATCATCTCAGGAGGTCTGCATATGAAGTCACAAGAACTTTTTCTCTCTTTTTTCTTCATTCCTTAGTGAAACTGTTGTAAAAATGGAGCTGTGTCTGAACCTGGTTGCTGGTGGTTTTTTTTCCGCTACGGAATGCTTTAGTGTCTTTGTCCTCTGCTAACACCTCCTCTGACATGAAGACACCTTTACGAAAGGCGACACTGCCACCAAACCTTATCTGCCACATGCCAAGACTCGTAGGTGCAGCAGCACTTCCATCCTCATGTGGTGGACGACATCTAGCTGATGGGGACTGGGAAGTGATGGGTGAACAGTTGGACTCGATGGTCAGAAGGGTCTTTTCTAACCTCAGTGACTCTGTGACTTGTGGGTTGTTCCGAGTTTTTCTGGTTTGGTTTTTGTTAATGCTCAAGTGATTCTTCCATCTGCCCTGAGGGAAGTTTTAAATCCCATGTTCTCATCTGTGTTTCTGCAGCAGCAGAGCTGGCTTGCTTTGTGTTATCAAAAGTTCACAGATAATATTTATTTATTGTGAAATATCCCAGAGAGACTATCTGCAGGGGCTTCTGGAAGCCTTGAACATACAGTGAAACATCAAGTAAAACTGTGTATTTTTATAGCCAACTGGCTCAGTTGGGGTCACTGCAGAGACAAACTCTTCCCTCAGCCCCCAAAAACAAACAAGCAGAAGTTTTGGCAGCAGTTAAGCAAACAACGAACTCTCCTACAGAGACACTGACAATATTAAGGATCCAAATCATGGAGTCAAGACTGCAGGTCCCAGTGTCAGTGCTCCACATGGGAAGGGTGTTTGGGGAGGGACCTCAGGACAGGACACATTCTTTTCATGCCACAAAACTGTTGTAGTAGTGGTAGAAAGTCATTTGATGCTTCTGGAGTAAAAGGCAATTTCAGGCAATTCTTCAAGAGAAGATAAAGCAGAATGTGCAACTTGCTAGAATTTTGTTTTTTAAGGACCTAATAAATCAAAGCACGAGTTCCAGCACATCTCAGAACCTAATGAGAACATCCTGTCGTCATATCTTAGCCTTGACAACCTGAGTGGTTTCTGTTGCTGATCTCTCACAATTAGGCAGTACTGGCAGCGCCACAAAAATGTTGCATGTACACAATTTGTGTGGAAATCAGTGAGAATTCTGTTGGAACTGTTTGGAATGTGCATTTGAACAAAATGATTCTTTTTGTCTTCGCTGGTTTTTCAAAAGGCACACTTCAAAATAAGGCTCAGGAGGCAGTGACTGGATGGACTGACCTGGTTTCCTTACTTTGAGAATAGGAGAATGGAATTTTTTAGTAGCTGCAGAACATGTCTGCCCCTGGGGACATTTTGTACATTAACACACTCTCTGGAAAGGGACTTAGATTGGTCTCAGTTGGTTCCATACTGATTTCTTATTAGTTTAATTTTGAATTAGTGAAGGTGTGGATCTTCCCTAGATAATTTTCCTAGCTGTATATTCAGAAAAAGGCTAAGTTAGGCAATTGAACGTATATGAGGAGACGGATGGCTAGATAGGTAGATAGATAGGTAGGTGGATGGATGGATGGATGGATGGATGGATGGATGGATGGATGGATGGATGGCAGGTGTTCATACATATTTGAGGAATGCCTTTATCACTAGCACAGAATTCAGCCCATGTATTTTACAATGTGAAATAAGATGGTAAGAATCTCCCATGTGAGTGATGCTGAGGGTTCTCTTTAGGTACACAGAGGGTTGGTTGATAATAGCATTGATGAAATTAGATTTGGGCAGATCACAGCTTTATTTAACAGCAGGGAAAGAGCTGTAGTTCATTATTTTACAGTTACACTCTAGGACAAACACATGCTGTAACCCAAAATAACCATTTCTCTTGGCGCGAGAGCATGGGCTCATCTGTTCCTACAGGTAGGATCGGAATGTAAGTGATGCAGGTGACTAGCAAATTAAAAAAGGAAGAGATAGCAAACCAGTTAATTCCAGAATGAGATTAGGACGGATTAGTCTGTCTAGCTCAAATCCCTGAACAGCCAGGCTGGTTCTGTGTGTTTCTTCACCATTGCCTCATGTGTTGTCTTTCTCCCAAGCAGCAAGTGATCAGACAAGAGGAAATGGCCTCAAGATGTGCCAGGGAAGATTTAGGTTGGACATGAGGGAAAATTTCTTACAGAAAGGATTGTCCAGCCCTGACACAGGCTGCCCAGGGCAGTGATGGATTTCCTACCCCTAGAGGGATTTAAAAGCTGTGTGGATGCAGCACTTGGGGACATGGTTTAGTGGTGGCCTTGGCAGTGCTGGGGGAAGAGTTGGACTCTATGGACTTAGATCCCATATGTTATGTTAAGTGCTTGGCCATGGATGCAGACTGCATCCTCTGAAACACCTATCGGCAGTACGTGTAACCTGGGATTGAGCCTGATTGTTTGACTCTGAAGTGCTGCGTTGCGGAAAACAGACAAGAGAATAGATAAACCACTCATGTGACCCGGTATTTTTTGGACAGGGCACAGCAATTAGGAAGAGGACCCAGAACCTGACTTCCCAGCAAGGTATGGGAAGTTGGCACCGTGGGCACCGCAATGTGACTGCATTCCAGCTGGGTTTCCCTTGGATGCTGCGCTTGGCAGCTTTGCCAGCTGGAGCGGTTTTTGGAATTGGAGTGGGTGTATGATTTTCCCACTGGTGTGCTATCCCAGGGTTGGCATACTTGAGACTGCCTGAAGACACAGGCAGGGCCAGTTTGTGGACTTGCAGCCTTGGCATTCATGAATCCCGGCACAGAGGAGAAGGGCTGGAAGTCTGCTGTTGTAGGGGAAAGTGCCCTGATACAGCGTGAGTGGAAAGCGGGACTGTTCTCTCCATCCACTGGATGCTGGTTGCTCTAGCTGGCTTTGTAGAGCAGGGAGATCCCTGTGTGTTTTTGGGAAGAGTCGGGGAACAGGGATGCTCCTGACTGTCACAGGGACACAGGAACCTTAGTATGCAGCTCATTGTGTGCACCATGAAATGCTCCTCACTGATGTTCATTGCTCAGAGACTGTTGGAGTACTGGTGTAGATTTGAAAAGAGCCAGGTATCCTACAGCTGTGAGGTTTCACCTGTCAAAAATCCCTGGGTATGTTTTGTTTTACTGCTGTAAGTGGAAATAACAGCTTTGGATTTTGCGTGTGGAGTAAGAACTGTGATAAATTACAGACTCATGTGGTTGAATGAATTTTTTTATTGATTTTCTGGTGATTTCTCCCAGCCCTACACCACAAGAATAATTTATTCAGAGTTCCTGATGTATTTTATCCAGAGAAGTGGTGACTCTGCAGGTGAGGATGCTTTGTGGGAAGATGTCTCTGAAATGGAACTGGAATTCCATTGGTCATATGATGGAATCACAGAATGGGTTGGGTTGGAAGAGACCTTAAAGACCACCCAGTTCCAATCCCCTGCCATAGGCAGGGACACCTTCCACTAGACCAGGTTGCTCCAAGCTCCGTCCAACCTGGCCTTGAACACTTCCAGGGATGGGAGAGGAATTAACACTGCACTGATGGCAGACTGTCCTTGCAGAGTCCCTCCTCGTTGGCCTTGGAGCACTGAGTTCCCTGCATGGCCACATTGAGCAGCAGCTGAACGAGACCCTGCGGCGCCGCCGCCACGCAGGAGACGACGACCACAACATTGAGGTGCTGCTGGGGGTGGACGACTCTGTCGTCCGATTCCACGGCAAAGAACACGTCCAAAACTACCTCCTCACCCTCATGAACATCGTGAGTATCTTACAAAGCACTGCATGGCTTGTTTGGGAGCTGGAATGGCTGTTGGGAGCTCTTGTAGGAGCACTGGGGTTGGGAAAAATAGCAATGGGATCATTTTGACTGCTGCTGGAGAAGGTTTTCTGCTTTTAAGATGTTCCTTTAATTCATCTTTTTCACAGTAGTTTCCTAGGGCACATTTGAGGGTAATTCCAGGAATTTCAAAAGTTGGAAAACAGTGGGGAAAATGTGAACTTGATCCATTTCTAGTAATTCCGAGCTTCTCCCACAACACAGTGGAGAAAAACTGATTAAAGCATAGATATGTAGAGGAAAAAGTGTTCTAAACCCTCAATGGCTCTCTGACAGAGCAAACCTTCTGATAATACCAGTAGGTCTGTCTTAGAAACTGTGGGATCATAAGGTTTTCCAGGAAAGAAAAACACTCTCTTAAGGATGAAGATGAGGGACTAATTATTCCCATAATGATTCCCATTAATAATGATTTTATGGACGTAGGAATGATTCTTGTATGTTTTACACCCTTTTTATTCCTGGAATAATTATAAAATGATTCCTTAAACTTACAGATCATCTGAATTTGAGAATTTAGAATCTGAGAGGAAAAAAATTATTCCTGTATGAATTTAACCCCAGAAATGTGATGTTTTCTAGCATCATTCAGAAAATAGTTTCCTTTTTCCCACATACCCCGTGGAACATCAACATTAAATCTCCATTACACATTATTGTAGAATATTGTCTTTTTGGTTTTAAAAACCTTTCAGTGAGCAGCAGGGTTGATCCATGCCCCAAACCACTTGCATGTTTTTTATGCGCCTGCGGCTCCATCTGCTGGGAGCAGCTGTGGGGCTGAAGCCAAGGCAAGCTGACACCCTGCTGTCCAGAGCCATTCAGAGAATGGGATAAAATGGGGATATGGGGAAGTCTTGAAGACTTGAAGCTTTAGGTCAACTCCAGGGTCCTTTTTGTCTCCAGGGAAGTCACTCCTGTGTCTAGAAAACTCCCCTGTTGTCTGTTGGCACAAGGGAAGTTGTGAACATTTATCCTGGCCCAGCCCTTCATGGGAGCGATGCTGTTGCATTAATGGGGAGAAAATAAGAGAGGAGGAACTGACCCTTGGGGTGATTGCTTCACCGGACAGGCAGCCTGAGCTCTGTGCTCATTCTCTGTCCCACTGCCCTGCTGACACTGCTCTCAGGTCCAGGGATTTCAGGTTTAAACCATGGGCTGAAATCCTCATGCCAGGGCCCACAATCTGGACAACTCCCAGTGACCTTCTTCCTTGAGGGGAAGTTCTGTTTAGCCTGACTGAAAAATAAAACAACCCTCTAGCTCCTGCTCAAACCCACCAGTCTCTGAACAGGGGTGTTTATTTCTCACCAATTGCCCATAATATAATATTTAATTTGGTTTTAGGGGAATGAGGAGCTTCACTGAGGACCTGCAGATGTTTCACACTCTGGTGCCAGGACATTTCTCACCTTCCCAGACACAGGGAAGGGCCTCAAGAAGGACAGCTTTGGGCTCATCTGCATAATTCTGTTTTTCTAACTTCCCTTCCACAAAGCCTCTTTTTAGTACAGAAATGACCACAGAATTCTAACTGATGTTGAAAAAGTAGGGCAGCAGTGTAAGTTGCTCCTAAAAAAAATACTCTTCAAAACAAGAAGCACTGGAAGTGTTCCAGGCCAGGTTGGACAAGGCTTAGAGCAACCTGGTCTAGTGGAAGGTGTTCCTGCCCTTGGCAGAGGGGTGGAATGAGATGAGCTTTAAGGTGCCTTCCAGCCCAAACCAGTTTAGGATTCTGTGATTTGCAGGGTTTGTACTTGAAGTCTTTTCCCCAATCCCCTTTTCTTTGAGCCCTGATCCTTAAATGTGAGAGGGGGTTTGACATGCGCTTCCCAAAGTTCCATGTGAAGGGGGTATGTGATGACAGGAAGTGAATCTACATTTTCCACTGAGTGGAAATGATCCAGGACTTGAATCCTCTTCTGAGGACTGTAGTGGTACAAGCACTTGAAATAACATCTCTGTGGCCTTGGAAGTTCCCTTGGTATCATCAGTGGGTTTTTTTCTTTTTAATTTTTCCTCTTTTTTTCCTCAGGTGAATGAAATTTACCATGATGAGTCCCTGGGTGTTCACATCAATGTCGTATTGGTCCGAATGATCATGTTGGGGTACGCGAAGGTGAGTGAGCCACTTCTCCACTTTCATCTCCTGGGCAGAAAATCCCAACTTACCTGAATTTGTTGCCTTTAGGAGCCACTGGGTCTAATGTGTTGCTCTCTCAGTCCATCAGCTTGATCGAAAGGGGGAACCCCTCACGGAGCCTGGAGAACGTGTGCCGCTGGGCCTATCAGCAGCAGAAGTCAGACCCCAGCCACGCCGAGCACCACGACCATGCCATCTTCTTAACCAGGCAAGATTTTGGGCCCGCTGGTATGCAAGGTAATGCAGCTGCCCTGGAGCAGAGCTCTGGGCTCGGTGTTTCTTGGCTGGCATCTGCCAGAAAAAAGGAAAAATTGGGAATTGCATTGTGAGCTCCTCGTCTTGTTCATTCCTTTTTCAAAAGCAAGGAGACCTTGCCATGAGTCCTTGCCATTTATATCCAACTGTAGCTTGAGTTTCTCTCTTGAGAGTTGTGAATAAATACTTCTTAACTCTCTTCAAACTCCTGTGTATTCAGGGATCACTGGGAATCTCAATGCACGTGGCATTCCACTTCCATTTATTTTATTGCATCTTTCACCATAGATTTCCATTTATAGGCATCCCAGACACTTTGACACCTGCATCCATCCTTTGGACTCAGGGAACTAATGATAACGGGCAGGAGTTCCCAGAGTTTGGGATATGTCAGAGCAGGCACTGGTCAGGATGAGGAGCCCGGCAGGCTACCCTGGCCTTAGATCAATGTTAGCTTTTCCTGAGGAAGTTTACTGGGGGGTCTCATTTAAAATCCATGTGCTGAGCACAAGACTCAGTCCTGATGTCTCTCCGTAGGATATGCTCCTGTGACGGGCATGTGCCACCCAGTCCGGAGCTGCACCCTCAACCATGAGGATGGGTTTTCGTCAGCCTTTGTTGTTGCTCATGAGACTGGACACGTGTAAGTGCAACTTTTACCATCAGATCACACCAAAATGCTGTGCTGCACCTCCTGCTTGCTCCAAGGGGGTTGGGTTTAATGGCTCTATGAAAGCTGTCCTGGTTTTATTTCCATCCCCCTGGGAATGCAATAGTGGTTGAAGCAATGGAGAGACAAGTGGAGGAAGAAAGGAAGGGGAGGGAGGGTGAACTTGTTTTCTCTGGGATGAGGGAAAGGTCAGGAAGGGACCTGGAAGGTCCAGGCAGTGGAGACAGGAGCTGGTTTGAGTGTCCTTCACTGCCTTCTCCCCAACCGCCTGTGCTGGTGGGTCAGATTTGGAACCTCTTCCATGGCTGTTTCCTTACAGTTGTTTTTGCAGTAGCTCTAAGGGGGGTTCTTTGTTCCAGGCTGGGCATGGAGCACGATGGGCAAGGGAACAGATGTGGGGACGAGACAGCGATGGGCAGTGTCATGGCTCCCTTGGTACAGGCCGCCTTCCACCGCTACCACTGGTCCCGCTGCAGCGGCCAGGAGCTCAGGAGATACATCCAGTAAGGCCTTCCCGGTGCAGCCAGTCTCTAATCCCTCTTTTTTCAGACCCTCTTTCCCTTCAAATCTCTGTTAGAAAAGCTCCAACCCATGAACACTGTGTGCTCACATGGGGCTGTTCCATAGTCCATCCGCTGGGGATGGAAAGTCTGTGGAAAGACCCCTCTAACTCCAGCAGGATTTGGAATAGGCCTCAGAATCCCAGAATGGTTTTGGTTGGAAGGGACCTTAAAGCTCATCTCGTTCCAAACCCCCTGCCATGGACAGGGACACGTTCCACTAGACCAGGTTGCTCCAAGCAAGCCCCACCCAACCTGGCCTTGAACACTTCCAGGGATGGGGCAGGAATTAGTATACATCTTCTCATGGTATTTTTTTCTGTGTCTCTTTCCACAGCTCTTACGACTGTCTTCTCGACGACCCTTTTGAGCATGACTGGCCCAAGCTTCCTGAGCTGCCAGGCATCAACTATTCCATGGATGAGCAGTGCCGCTTCGACTTTGGCGTGGGCTATAGGATGTGCACAGCAGTACGTCCCAAGCACCCAGGCAGAGACACAGAGCAAGGGGGTGTGGCCTGATAGGAGAGCTGCAGTGTCATAATCATTGGAGAGAAGTTAATGGAGTATTTAAAGAGATCTGTAAAGAGCTGAGGGATATTTATGGGGGAAACCCAGTCCTCTGGGTCCTGTAGAATAATGGGGAAATGAAGGGCAGCATGGTCCACATGGCACAGACTGGTGGGAGCAATCCCAAGAAAGAAAAGGAAAAAAATCTGATTTTCGTCCCACTTCTAGATGTTGTCTTTCTTCTTCTCATTAGCCCAGGGCTGGGGGATGCAGGAAATAAGCACTGCCCTGAAGATGCTGGGCTCATTGGGGTGTGTGAGATGGAATCTACAGAGTGGGTTGGATCTTTATCCAAAAAGTATAAATAAAATAAAAGATACAAATAAAGTACAAATAAAATACAGAAAGTATTTACTTATCCAAAAAGTATAAATGATCTCATGTTCTGCATTTCATCTCATGACTGTTGTGTGTTTCAGTTCCGAACCTTTGATCCATGCAAGCAGCTGTGGTGCAGCCATCCTGATAACCCCTACTTTTGCAAGACCAAGAAAGGACCTCCCCTCGATGGCACGGAGTGTGCTCCAGGAAAAGTGAGTCTGGGCTTTGCACTGTGTTTGTCTTGGGAAAAAAACCAACAGTTACGTCCATTTGGGTTGAAGGGCACAGAGGGAAGCGGGGAATTGCCTGGCATTCCCAGGGTGAAGTGAGAACATGGGGGAAGCAGGAGCCATGCTTTCCCTGTGGGATATTCTGGGAGCTGTACAAGGTTTGCCATAGCACATTTTGGGCATAGAGATTCCAGCTGTGGTGCAACCTGTGACCTCTTTGTTACGTTTTTTTGGGTTCTGTCTCATCTGCAAAGCTTCCGTCAAGTGCCTTTAGGAATCCAGGGAAGCAGATGATGCTGTTACTGTGGGATGGCTGCTCAGAACTCGTTGTCCAGACACCCTGTGGCAAATGTTTGTGTAGGCTGAGGATTAGCGCCTGACTTTTCCCTTTAATATTCTCATTAGTGGGTGTCCTGCTGCCAATCCATTTTCAATTATAAAATTATATTCAAATACCTGGGGTTTTTTAGCAAATTCCTCTTATTCTGAGATACAGGAGAGTCACTTGTAACATCTGAGTGTGCCCCAGGCAGCAGCAAAATGTTCCTGTACTGTACTTATACATTTGATTTGGAGATTGTGTCTGTTCTCACCTGTTTTCCTGCCCCAATTCCCTCAGTGGTGCTACAAGGGTCACTGCATGTGGAAGAACACCAACCAGCTGAAGCAGGATGGACACTGGGGACCCTGGACCAAGTTTGGCTCCTGCTCACGGACCTGTGGAACTGGGGTTCGCTTCCGCACACGCCAGTGCAACAACCCAATGTAGGTGTGGGACTTGCACCCACCTGGGGGTCCTCAGAGGGGTCACTTGAAATGGCATTTAGGTTTTGGGTGGACATTCTGTTCAAGCCCGTTGAAATGGGATCATTTTTGGAGAATCCAAGAATTCCTTAGAATTACAGAATCCCAGATTGGTTTGGGTTGGAAGGGACCTTAAAGCTCATCCAGTTCCACCCACTGCCGTGGGGCAGGGACACCTTCCACTAGCCCAGGTTGCTCCAAGCCCCAGTGTCCAACCTGCCCTTGGACACTTCCAGGGATGGGGCAGCCACAGCCACTCTGGGGAACTTGTGCCAGGGCCTCACTGCCCTAACAGGGAACAACTTCTCCCTGATGAGAATCTCTGCAACGTTTTCTTCTCGCAGGCCCATCAATGGAGGTGACGATTGCGCCGGGGTCAATTTTGAGTTCCAGCTGTGCAGCACTGAGGAGTGTCCAAAGCACTTTGAGGACTTCAGGGCACAGCAGTGCCAGCAGCGCAATTCCCACTTTGAGTTCCGAGGCAGCCGACACCACTGGCTGCCCTACGAGCACCCCGACCGTGCGTCCTGCTCTGGGCCTTTAGTGACACTTGAAAGGGTTTGAAGCCGTTCCCTTTGGCCTGGATATCTCAGGGACAGGCCCAGAACTCCCAGAAAAGCCAATAAGTTGGTTCCCTCCCCATCCATTGATCTGTTTTGTCTGAAAGGCAGTAGTTTTGCCATAAATCCCGGATTTTATTACCAAAATTCCCCGTTCTGACTCAAATTTTTTTATTTTAGCCCCAAACTATTCATTTCCCCTCCATTTATCCCTAAAATTGACAATTTTGACCCTAAATTAGCACGTTATATCTAAAAATTAGCAGACTTGCCCTAAATCCCTGATTTTAATCTGCATTTTCCCTACTCTGACCCAAATTTGCCCTTTTTAACACCAAAGTCCCAATTTTCCTCCCAAACATGCCCCCTTTTCCCTAAAATTGACATTTTTGCTCCAGAGATGCAGAATTACATCTCAAAATCACAAGTCTTGCTCTTAATTTCTCCATTTTCACCCAAAAATCCCCCGTTTCCCCCCAAGCCACCCAGTTTATCCCTCAAATTCACCTTAGGACTTCAAATTGCTTGTTTATCCTTAAAATGGATACTTTTTTCCCAAAATTGCCACGTTGTATCTCAAAACCACCAGTTTTGCCATAAATCTCTGGGTTTCTGCCCAAACTTCCCCATTTTCCCCCAAACTGCTCATTTCCCCAAAGAATTCCCCACAATCCACATGTTCCTTCCCAAACTACCCCATTCCACTGCTCTGCCCCCATCCTTACCCCTAAACCTGCCTGTCCTTTCTCACTCCTCGCTCCATCGGTGCGATAGTTGTTGAGAACACACCTGGATCACTGTCCTCCATGCAGTCCTTTCTTTTCCCTGGCTCCACAGCTCCCAAGAGATGTCACCTGTATTGCCAGTCCAGAGAAACAGGGGATGTGGCTCACATGAAGCAGCCAGTGCACGATGGGACTCGCTGCTCCTACAAGGATCCCTACAGTATCTGTGTCCGTGGGGAATGCGTGGTGAGTGGCAGCTTGCCCAGGGACACTCCGGGGACAACTCATGGGAACATGAGTCTCTCATGGGCAGAGAGAGACTTTGCAATGTCTCTAAATTCTGTATTTGCAGCATTGTATTCCTCTAATTCCTTGAGATTTAAATTAAATTAGAGCACAGACCCATTCCATGCCAATGTTCCACTTCTCTTCCCCTGATTGTTTCTTATCATGGAATCCCAGATAGATTTGGGCTGAAAGGGGCCTTAAATAAGATCATCAGTTCCAACCCCCTGCCATGACCTTCCACTATCCCAGGTTGCTCCAAGCCTCGTCCAACCTGGCATTGGACACTTCCAGGGATGGGGCAACCACAGGTTCCCTGGGCAACCTGTGCCAGGGCCTCAGCACCCTAATAGGAAAGAATTCCATCCTAATATCCGATCTTGCCCTTTTTTCTGCAGAAAGTGGGCTGTGACAAGGAAATTGGCTCTAGCAAGGCTGAGGACCAGTGTGGAGTCTGCGGCGGCGATGACTCCCACTGCCGGACGGTGAAGGGGACCTACACCCGCACTCCCAAAAAGCTCGGTAGGAATAACATCTGCCTACAGCTGGCTGGAGCTCCTCTTGGCTCGGGAATTTGTGTCACACTCACAGACACGGGATAATGCCGTAATCCTTCAAGCCTTTGGAATAATGGATGTAACACCATCCCTTGAGGCCCATCTCTGAGCCTGTTTCAGGATAGGCTGCTGTCCATCGGCCCCTGATTGTGGATGGATATGGAAGTAATGGAGGTGTTCAGGGAAGGCTGATAGTTTTTCCCTAGCCTGGGTAATCTGATCATTAAAAAGGCTAATTGACCTCTTTCTACAGGGAAGCATGTAAGCAAGAGGTGCCAGAAAGAATTCGAGTTTCTAGAAAACAGTTTCTGCCAAGTATCCAACTTAAAATCCTGCCCGAATTGTCCAACTTCCATGGACTGGTTGTCTTGCCCAGATGTGTCCAAATCCACTGTAAATGCATTTGTCTATGATGTAATTTATATTTTTTGCTTGTAAAAAGCATCTGGGTGACACCCAATCAGTGGAATGACTGGACTCGGCTCTCAGGACACTAATTCTGGGTGTTCTGTTTAAGGGAAGACCAGAGGAGCCTTTCCCTTACCCAAAGGAGCTCGCAGTGTTTTCCTTTCTGGGACAAAGGAGGCTAAAAACATTCTGGGGAAGTGCAACGGCTTGTAGGGAGAGAGGCACCCATGGGAATGGCAGTTCCCATCTTCCTGTAGACACGGACAGGTAATGCCAAACCAGGCAAAAACTTGATGTTCTCTGTGCTCTAAAGGCGATGGAGGAAAAGATTGGAAATGCTGTTGGGCACAGGCACTGCTCAGCCAGGACTATGATTTTCCCTATTCCTGGCTCTTCTGTTCCTTCACTTGGATTTTCTCAGGAACTGTGTATGTCAGAGGTAGGACAGACTGTCGGTATATCCAGTAGTCCCAGAATCCAGTGATTTTGCATAATTAAATCTGCAGTTGTTAAAAAGAAAATAACAGGAACATGAAAATCCCATGCACTCAGAGAACTTATGGGGCTCTTGATTAAATCTTGATCTATACCTGTGACCGATCCCTAAAAGGGATTGTAGTCTTCCTAATGGCAGTGCTTCCTTAATTTTACACTAATTACCTGTGATTTGCACTGGTAAATAATTGAAATTGAAACTAAGAATACTTTTCTTTGGGAACAACTTATTGCTTTCACTTGAGACATGACCATCTGACAGGACAGTCAGTAAGTTCCAATCCAACAACCTGGCTGAGGACTGATTTGGGAAAATAATGAAGAAAACTTGTGCTTGTGTCCTTGTGTGCTGAGGAAGACAGGAAACATCTTTTTGCCTGAATTGTTGATAGATCCTGCTTGGAGCAGCACGGCTGTAAATATTAAACTGATCCCAGCTGGGAAGCGGCAAATCGATCTGTAACTGGTGTCTCTTCTCTGCCTGGAAGAGAAGAGCCCAGGGAGGGCCTGTCCCACGTGTTACAAACCGATTGGCTCCGTGTCTCCCGGCCCTGCTCATCAGTTGCTGCTGGATGCCCTCCCTGCAAGCAGAGCTGGGCCGTGCCCTGCGCTCCTGACCGTGGCTGTTCCTTTCTCTTTTCCTCCCTGTTGCCTCCACTGACTCTGCACATGCCAAAGGGTACCTTAAGATGTTTGATATCCCTCCCGGGGCTCGACATGTGTTTATCCAGGAAGACGAGGCCTCTCCTCACTTTCTTGGTAAGTGTTTCTCTGCTCAAGTTTGGTATGAGGCTTGAGAAGAAGCACGGGGTGCTCATGCCAGAGAACCTGAGGGATGAGAGAATCCAATGAAGGGGTTGGGTAAATGTGGGCTTTCCAAATTGCGTGGTCAGGGCTTAGTCCTGCAGTCCTACAGCTCAGCGAACAAACATCTGCTCATTTGAGTTCTCCAAAATATTAAACTGCCCCAAATTTGCAAGTTTACTAACCAAAGATTGTGATGACTCACATGAAAGTGGGCACTGCCAGGGTGAATCAAATTCAGTATCTTTTAATTATTCCTATGGTGCATAGCAAAAAGCTGTATGGAAGAAAAAATTAGAGTCCATCTTTTAATGAGTGTTGGAACTGGATGATCTTTAAGGTCCCTTCCAATCCAAACTATTCTATGATTCCAATTTTTAATGAATTGGCTTCTAATTGAAGCATCTTAATCCCTCCTGTACCTGGCTGTTGAGATATGCTGTGGAAGCCCAAACCCAGGCAGTTCCACAGGGCTTCAATTCCTCAGCTCTTCACTTACAGATTTTAGCATCACTTAACAGATTTTAGCATCTGGGACGCACCTGTGTGCACAGAGGAGAGTAAAATGTGCTGAAAATGCATTTTTTTCTTAATCTGATGGAAATACCCCTCCCCGTGCCACCCCCATTGCTGCCAGTGCGGGGGAGGCACGACAGGCTCTGCTCTCACTCCTCCCAGCAATCAAGAACCAGGCTACAGGACACTATATCCTGAATGGGAAAGGGGAAGAGGCCAGATCCCGATCCTTCATCGATCTGGGTGTGCAGTGGGAATACAGCATCGAGGATGACACGGAAACGCTGCACACGGATGGGCCCCTGCACGACGCCGTGGTGGTGCTGGTGGGTGACATGTTGAGCTCTGGGAACACGGGGCTTGGCCTTGGGAGGGGCCTTAAGGACCATCCCAGAGCGAGACCTTGGTGTCTGTACTTTGCAGAGGAATCAACAACAGCTCTGGGTGTACGTTTGCTTATTCATAGATCATTCCTCGGGAGAATGACACCAGATCCAGCCTGACTTACAAATACATCATCCACGAGGATTCGGTGCCGACCATCCACAGCAACAATGTGCTGCGGGAGGACACAGATACCTTCGAGTGGGCCTTGAAGAGCTGGTCCCAGTGCTCCAAACCCTGTGGTGGAGGTGAGCAGGGGATGAGGCACCTGTAACAAGAGACAAATTACCAAAAAACTGGGGGAAGGGAATGATTTAGAATTCTTGGCTTCCCTTTTTTAACAGTGGTTTGTTATTTTAGGGCTCAAGCTTAAAATACCTGAAGTGCATGATTGTTCCCAGGTGTCACACTTGCAGCTTAGGAAGAAAAAGGCTTCTTCAGGTGTTTAAATTCAGAGCCCAAGCCCCTCTGGATGCCCAAACTCAGACATTGATGCTCCTGAGCATTCCCTTTACTAATGATCTGTCCATGGCTCTTAAGCAAAGAATGGGGAATGCAAATACCAAAATACCTGTCCTGTAAACCCATTTAATAGGCCAGAAAACCCTATTTAAACCAGACATTTTAACAAGGACCTGATTCTCCTGATTTCTCTGACATGTTTCCCAGGGTTCCAGTACACCAAGTATGGGTGCCGCAGGAAGAGTGACAACAAGATGGTTCATCGAAGCTTCTGCGAAGGCAGCAAAAAGCCAAAGCCCATCCGTAGGATGTGCAACCTGCAGGAGTGCACAGAGCCCCTGTGAGTGCGGCTGGGCATGGAGAGCAGGGATTGCTCCTTGGGACAGGGTAGCCCCAGCCAGATTGAGTGGGATGAATTTGATGGGATGCTGACAGCTTTCCAGCCTGCAGTTCCTGAATATGGAGGGGAGTTTCTACCTGAGTAAGCATGGATACTGATCTGATTGGGTGGTTATAGTATATATATATATAAAATAAAATCACAGAACGGTTTGGGTTGGAAGAGGCCTTAAAGCTCATCTCATTCCAACCCCCTGCCATGGGAAGGGAGTCCTTCCACTAGATGAGCTTGCTCCAGGGATGAGGCAGCCACAGCAGGACAAAAAGGTTAACAGTTGATGGTGTCTGACTCCATTTCCCTTCCCAGCTGGGCAGCAGATGAGTGGGAACATTGCACCAAAACCTGTGGGAATTCCGGCTACCAACTCCGCACGGTGCGCTGCATCCAGCCTCTTCCAGACGGCACCAACCGCTCCGTCCATGCCAAGTTCTGCAGTGGGGATCGCCCCGAGAGCCGGCGGTCCTGCAACCGGGCGCCGTGCCCCGCGCCGTGGAAAGCCGGGCCCTGGTCCCAGGTGGGTGGCAGCGGGTGAGGGCAGCACTGGCCTGTCCCAAAAACCATGGCTGAGTCATGGGAATTTCTGCCAAGTGCTATGACACGGGATGCCCTGATCTGTGCCCTCTGTGTCTGACAGTGCTCGGTGACTTGCGGGGAGGGGACGGAGAGCCGGCAGGTCCTGTGTCGCGCTGGGGACCGGTGCGAGGGGGAACGGCCGGAGTCCGTGAGGGCTTGTAAACTCGCTCCCTGTGATGGTAAGAGAATGGCTGGAATGGCTGCAGTGGGGTGAATAATTCCTACCTGGAGAACACTGTGCTGGCAGAGGGGTCACACTCAGAGTCCAGCTTTTCTCCTGTGTTCAGTCCAGCAATCTCTGGTTGTCGCAGCTCCCCACGCCGGGGTCTATAAATGTGCTCAAACAGGGTTTAACCACACTGGCCCAAGTTGTGTCGGCACAGACTGGGGCCAGAGGTGAAGGGCAAACCAAAGCAAGCCCTGCTTGACCTCTGAATCCCAGGGTAAGTTCTATAAGCTGCCAGGTGGGGGAATAAAAACACATAAACATGGAACCAAGAGCATTAATGAGGTTCCTGGGAATCCATTACATTGTTTTCATAGAATTTTTAAGAGGTTTTGAAGCTTGTTATGACAACAATGCATTTCTTCCTTTGGATTATTCACTCTGTAGGATTTGGGGTTTATTGGGGTTTTAACTCCCTCATGGTGGCCCTGACACTGCTCAGGAGCTGGTAGGAAAAGCAGAGTCACAGCTCCTTGGCAGGCAGAGGTGTTTTCCCCCAGACTGAACAGGTGGGATCTGCTTTGGCTCCTTATGGAACCTGCTGAAAGTAGAGAAGCACAACCCAAATCTCCACACTGTGGGTGGAGTTGTGGAATATAAACCAGCACAAATGGATACCCCAAAATGAACCACGAGAGAACGGGACCAAATAAGAGTCACTGTCACTATGGAGAGGCAAAAGGAGTTGCACCTATATCCCAGAATTCCATGCTGAATTCCTGCTGGAATGGCCTCACAGTGCCTCATGGAGTGCAGATATTCACGTGCAGAGCTGCCCCTTTAACAGCAGGTTTGTCAAGAACCAGCAAGGGTTCTGAGGAAGCTGAGCAGGATCAGGACAAGGACAGGTTTATATTCCATAGAATTTGCCATTTATAACCCTTGTCCCCCAGCCCCACTGATGTCCCTGGGGGGAATTTTACTGAGTTCCTTGGAACTGAGCTTATTTTCACCCACTCTGAGGTCAGGCTCCAGTTGATATTTTAAAGCAGGAGAAGGCGATGGGTGGATGTGCTTCTGGCCCATGGTGAGGCAGCCCCTGTGCCCACGTGAGGACATCTCTCCCTGCAGAAAGCTGATTTTGTTTCAAAGCTTCCAGAGGAGCCTCTGGAAGTTCTTTTTCCTGAGGAAAGGGATGCACATCCCTGCCTTCAGGGCACCTCAGGTGTGACCCACTGTTCCAGCTTTCCATCAGTTCTGCAGTTCCAGTTGATCCCTGAAAAACTCCGAACTCAATCCAAACAAAACTTCGTCCGACTTTAACCTTTTATTTTAAGGCATCTCCGAGGGCACTTGCTTGGGTTTTAATTTCTGTGAGGGAAGATTGCCTTGGCTTTAATGCTGGTGATGCATGATGTCCTCAGGCTGGAAAGGAAAGGATTTGGGGTGGGTAGGACATAGCCAGTGTGTGTGTGGGAGCTCTAGGAGGTTGGCACTGAGAATCGCTGTCTGTGCTCCTCCAAAAACACGAATGTGCCAATATTTCCCAAGTGCCCATCAGTGGGTTCCCATCCCCGGGATGTTTGTTTTGCAGATGAGCCCTGCCTGGGAGACAAATCCATCTTCTGCCAGATGGAAGTGTTGGCCCGATACTGCTCCATTCCTGGCTACCACAAGCTGTGCTGTGAGTCCTGCAGCCGGCGAAGCAGCAGCTTCCCACCACTCGGAGGGGCTGGGACTGAGGGGGATGCAGCACTGGATCCGGGCAACTTGCCGAGGGCTCCGACGGTGCCCACGCCTGTGGTGCCCGCGCAGGCTCAGCTCGTGCCCAGGAGCAGCTCTCCCGGCCGGCTGCCTTTTGAAGGACAGCAGGCTGAGCAGCACATCCCGCCATCCAGCCCCGAGCCCAAAGGTGCCGGCATTCCGCACTTCAGAGCTCCTCTGGCTGGAAAGACTTCACGGCTGTTGGCTTTCCTGCACCAGTCCGCTGCCAACAGCAGCAGCCTCAGCTCTGGTAGTGCTGCAGCTCTGCCTCTGGTGCCAGCTGAGAACACCGCAGCGGGGGCTCCTGCGCCAGCCAGGACCTCTGGGAAGGACGAGGAACGCATTGGGAAGCGATGGCCTCCAAGGGCCGCCCCTGTGGAACGATGAGTGGGAAGGCTTGTGCGGGACAGCCATGGAAAGGAGCTGTTTGGCACTCTGTGTGTGACTCCCTGACCTCTGGACACTGTGGAGCGCACTGCGTGCCACAGGCAGGGCACTGCAGTGCACAGGTCATCATCCCCTGTAAATACAAAGGACAAGAAGTGCTGGTTCACTTTCTGGTGCTCCTGGCCTCCTCCCGCCCCTCATTCCCTGGCTGGCTGGGACACACAGAAGAAACACCAAAGGAACATTCCTGGCAGTGAGTGGGAGTCGCCGAGGGCTCCGTCCAGCTCTGGGCCCAAAAGTTAGCCCTAACCTCAGCACCCCCTGTGGTTTTGGCCTCTAAACACCCCCGTTGTAGGAAATGCCCCACTGCAGGCAGGACCATACATGGACCCTTGCCACAGACCGAATGATCCCTCAGGACTCATTTCTCCCTGGAAACAGTCGTTGCACAAGCATCATTGCAGCTGTTGGGTAAATGCAGGAAATTGGTATTATTGTAAGAGTTTTGTGCTGTCCCACAACTGTTTACCTGTGTTGTTCCATTGCCAGGTACCAGCCATCGAGTTCTGCCCTATGAGCATTCCAAGGGCTGGTGTTTAAAGCAGCATTAGCATAAAAAGTGGACTTCCATTTGCACAGGAATTTCATTGCTGGCACTAGGAAAGGGTTGGGGGTGTTTTGGGTATCATC
>VZTE01005680.1:180150-183178 GCA_013397775.1 Eulacestoma nigropectus | reverse complement strand
TATAACCAATGCTTACAAATTGTGTCAGTCATATACACAATAGAAAAAACCCAAGTATATCTGCAATTGTCTCTGCAGGGACAAAGCAGCTCAAGGCTGCACAACATCCCGAAGGTCACAACCTCCCATTGAGCCACACTCAGAGGAAAGAAAGAGAATAACAAAATCAGCAATAAATGCTTTCTTTAGTAAAAAGTTTGGAAGCCACTGGTCAGGAGGGAGGAAATTTTGTAACTTCCCCTCCTTTAGCAGTCTTCAGTCCTCAACTTTATCCTTTAACAAGTACTTTGGGATCCTTGAGAGTGAAAGGTGCTATATAAATGAGAGATGTATTAATAAAATCCCCAACTGCAGTTCAGCTGCAAATGGGAGCTCCTCCAGCTCAAGGCTGGAGTAATTCTGCTAGGCAACCACAGATGGTGTGACAGATGATCTCAGCAACCCATCCTTCTATGTTTTTTTTTTTAGTTTAAATTAAAACAAAAAAAAAATTATAAAGCTATCTTGGCATGCTACAGATTTCAAGGGCCTTAAGTTCATCTTCAGAGCTAGGTTTGGTCCCTTTACTGCAATTTCTTGTCAGAAAGTTTTATACCTGAATCCAGCTGGGGAAAGAATGTGTATGCTAGACATTTGCTTCCACCTTGCCACAAATGGCAGGGGAGGGAGAGATGTGAATGGCTGGGATAAATGAATCTTTCTTGTTGAGAACAGAAGCAGACTCGTTATCCAAGAAAGAGTTCAAAATGTCGGGATTTCTGGTTCTGTCCCAGCTAGCTGACTATCCAGTTATCCCTTAACAGACTTTCTTTGAGGTGCTGATTCTTTCTAAGCACCATGAGCACTGATGCCTGCGCTGGAGTTAAGCTATAAGCCACCACAAGACGAGGACAACTGACGTAATACAGACAGGAAGAAAAAATGGAAAGGGTGTGTGAGCACAGTGTGGAGATAACCTGCTGCTAGATCTGTCAAAGAAAAAGTTCTGGATGTTGGAAGTTGGCTTGTGACCCCTATAAAACCACTGTGATTTTGATGCAGTGGAGTTATAGCAAAGCACAATAGTAACAGTTGCTCAAATCCCAGTGTTTTTAATAGACTGTTACTTATAGGTGTTTAAATCTGGTCCAGAACATGTTTTTTCTCAGCATTGTGGCCTAAAATAGAAATCACTGCAGAACCCTAGAAAATTGAGAAAGTTAGGGCTTTTGCGCATAGTTGCTGCTGGAATATATTGTGATAGAAAACCATTTGTAAAGTAAAACTTTTTAAATTACTGAAAAACTTCTTATAAAAACGAGCAATAAAAAGAAGCTTTTTTAATTTATATGGGCAGAAGTTTTACTCTCCAACTCAAACTCTTAATTTGATCACATATAGATTTGGCTATAGATTTAAGGAAAAATCCCTCTCCCTTCCTGTATTTGAAAAAGATTATATAGGTATATTATTGATTTAAAATGTTGATTACTGTATGACTTTTGTTGCTGGTCTGTAGGCGACACCCTTAATTCCCTTTAATCTTTTAAACACTAGATCATTTATTGAGATAATGCCAAAAAATAGGATTAAATATCTAAATCCTAAAAGCAAAAGTAAATTTGGTTGCTTTTAAAAGCCAAGCTTTCAAATATTATAGTTATGTTGGAAATACTTATTTTCCCCTCTTTTAAACCAGAATATAAATACGAGCATGCTGATAAAGTCAGTGGTGTGACACCAGAACTTGGCCCATTTGTCCTCAAGTGTTTGAAACTAAAATAGAAAAACTGTAGAAACTTCCTCATGAGGGGAAGCAGAGGGGTAGGTACTGGTCTTTTCACTTTTTTGACCAGGGACAGGACTTGAGGAAACAGCATGAAACTGAGTCAGGGGAGATTTAGGTTGGATAATAGGAAAAGGTTTTTCACCCAGAGGGTGACTGGGCACTGGAACAGGCTCCCCAGGGAAGTGGTCACAGCACCAAGCCTGACAGAGTTCAAGGAGCATTTGGATGATGCTCTCAGGAACAGGGAGTGACTCTTGGGCCAGGAGTTGGACTCCATAATCCTGATGCGTCCCTTCCAACTCAGCAGATTCTATGATTCTAAGCAAAGCAAACCAAGGCATTAATTCACTGCTTCAACAAGCAGGTTTTCCACCACCCCCAGGACAGCAGGGCTCCATCATGAAGAACAGTGACTTGGGAAGACAAATGCTGTCACCTCGAACATCCCCATTTCCTTCTTCTTCCCCCAGCTTTATACACTGAGAATGATACCATATAATATGGGATATTCCTGGTATGGGTCAGCTGTCCTGGCTGTGTCCCCATACAGCTCCGTGTACACCCCCAGTCTCCTCATTGAAGGTGTAGCGAGAGGAACAGAAAAGGCCTTGACCTGTGTAAGCCCTGCACAACATTTACTAAGATATCCCTGTATTATCAACACCATTTCCAACACAAATCCAAATCACAGTCCCACACCAGCTACTATGAAAAAAATTAACCCTATCCCAGTCAATATCAGCACAGTGCAAGAGCATCTGTGGATATGAAGCAAATACACTACATAAAGTCTTCATATGGCAATGAATTTTAAAGCAAAATAATCCCTGTACTTCACCCAGTATGATGCTTTATATCTTCAAACATTTACAGGCAGAAAAAGTTAGCCTGAGATGAGAGGCAAACCTTCCCTTACAACATTTTAATCTTTCAAATATCAGACAAAACTCCCTTGGATTGCTGTACCCCTGAAGGCAATGTGCAAGCTCAAGCCCACTCACAGCCAGGGAATGTAGAGTTCTTTTAAGGTGCAAGTTGACTTGAAGGAGTAGTTTCTTTCTGACTAAGTTTAGTTTAGCATCACTACCACAGAAGTTTCTACTTTTGTGGGATGCTAGCCGGTACCAGCATGGAGGATGCTGCTACCATCCTCTACCTGATGACCAAAGTAATAGACCTTCCTCACATAAGCACTCCTTATAGTCAAAATTAAACAAATACAGGTACAGAGGTCAACGGTTTTTAAATCCGAAAACATTT
>VZTE01005680.1:92650-175150 GCA_013397775.1 Eulacestoma nigropectus | reverse complement strand
TGATTGATTTCTCGAGGATCCTTTAAGTATTTTAATGAACCTCCATCTGTAGCCAGAATGCTTTGTTAAAAGTCTGGCATCTTTTTATATTTCAAATCCATATTGCCTGTTTAGAAACTGTGCGTGTGCACCAATTTTTCTAATGTGGAGAACCACCCCTTTGTACCATCTAGGGCCAGTCCTGCAAATCTAATCCAGCCAACTCTCTTACAGATGTTGGACACAGTTTTACTTCATTAAGGCTCAAACAAGTCATCTTCTGTTACCTCTTTTTTTACTCAAGAAATTTCTCCTGGTTTGTCTTCCAATGTCTCACTGCAGGAAGAAACTACTGGGTAACTTTAACTCCTTCTACAAGGTCTTGAATCAAACTGATTTTGAGATGATCAAGGCACACTTACAACACTTGGTCATCTACACATGCCAATCTGGGTCTGTCTTCCTTCTATGAATCTTCTAAAAATGACAGAAAAATACAGAAGTAGGTAAAAACCAGTTTAAAAATGCAGTTCCCTGTCAAGCAAATGCAACAGCTTTCAGCACCAAGTGTCAGACCCCATTTCCAAATGTCTCAAAGTAAATATTAAAAATTATGGAAGGTTCCTGATCACCATTATTCTGACAGTCATGAAAAGAGGATTGGGATTTCTCAACTGAACATTATTACTATGAGCAAAGTATGATGTCAGGCCTTTTCTACTTTAAAAAGGTTTGTCATGTTGTATTTCTTCCTCAACCTGTTCAAACAAGGGAGTAGATTTTGTCAGAGTAAAAAAAAATTCTGATTTCTTTCCTACAGTCACAATTGAAAAAAAATTTCCTAGATATTTTAAGTAAATTGCATCCAAGAATTAGCTAATATAATGATTTTTTCATTCTTAATTAAAAACACACCAAGAACCAAGCCAAAATGTACTGAAAACACAAATAATTCAAATTCCAAACCTTATCAGGCTTTGAAGAAAACAACTAGTTGCTAAAATCAAGCAATTGCAGCCTCAGCTGCAAGCTTCTTCTCATTCTAGTTCTCCCATTCCTTATTAGGAAACCTATAACTCTCTCAGACACAACATTGTCGTAAAAGGATGGAGTCTATATCAGAAAACTCATCAGAGAAATGGTTGAACACAAGATAGGAAAAAATCAGAACTACACTTGCAGTGCTTGATCTTTTTTCAAGAATTTGATCATCAAAGAGCAAAAGACTGTGAAAGTGTCACTGGAA
This sequence comes from Eulacestoma nigropectus, assembly GCA_013397775.1. NCBI lineage: Eukaryota > Metazoa > Chordata > Aves > Passeriformes > Eulacestoma > Eulacestoma nigropectus. The sequence continues at coordinate 173,925 of VZTE01005680.1, read as the reverse complement.
CAAAAATTGGAGGAGGGAGGAAGGGAGGAAGGAAGGGAGGAAGGAAGGGAGGAAGGAAGGGAGGAAGGTAGGGAGGGAGGGGGCATTGCTCTGCTGTCTTTTTACGTCTCTCTATCTTTTTACCTCTCACTGTCTTCATGCAGGCGAGTGCAACTGCTTTTGTCAGTTTTGTGGTTTTGATAGTTAATAATGTCTTTTACTGATTTCCTTGCACTTTCGCTACCTACATTGAGCGAATCTAATGGAAGGTAATGATGTAAAACAATGTAAACTGAACCATGCATCTACTGAGAAATAAAAATAAAACAAAACACACTTTCCATTTCAAATGTTGATTTTAACTTCCATNAAGAAAGAAAGAAAGAAAGAAAGAAAGAAAGAAAGAAAGAAAGAAAGAAAGAAAGAAAGAAAGAAAGAAAGAAAGAAAGAAAGAAAGAAAACAAGCTGGAACATCTGCATAAACCCAGGTTGTAAGGTTCAAAATTGAAAACCATATAAGCAAGGATATTCTTGTAGCTAAATTTAGATACTGTATTAGGACTTTAGTTCAAAATCTCCTCCACAACGGATTACATGTGGGAAATTATGATCTGATTTTCTAAAAATATCGCTGTGCTTAAAGAAATACATTCACACATTGTCTGCGTGACTGCTACTGGAATTTCTGAGATTATACACTGTTTAGGCACTTCTTCAAATTTTGCCACTGCTTGTTTGTGCATGATCTTATGCTGAGTGCACCTGTATTTGAGCTTGGATAAGAAATGTGCTTTTGAACTGAATCCTGTGACTGCCCCCTCACCAGGCATCTGCCTGCATCCTGGGGCACTCACTGAACACATGAACGAGGCCTCTTTCAGATGAAACTAAGCTTTAAGATGTGCTCAAGGTGCTCAAGGACAGCACCTCATGCAGTCTAAATGCAAATGGGATTTCAGCCCATGGGACTGTGACCAAAGCAAAAATCCATCAAATGTGTATAGTACAAACATGACATCCTCAGCACAAATTGTTTCACTCCACAGATACTAGTCCACAACACTTATTACCATAACTTCATGTCCATTTCCTTAACAGGACTTAAAAGCCTAAGGAAGGATTTTAGTTTAGGATGCCAGAGCATACATAGTCGAAAGCCAGAGAGGATCTGAGAGACAGGTGTTCCCCTGTCCCTCACTCCTGATGTGTTTACTTGGTTGCTGCTCCCAGAGTATGACTAACGTACACCAAGTTCAGACTACCCAAAATACAGTGGAAGTCTTTTCTTTTTTCCAAAGCAGCAGAACTGATGTCTCTTTCTAGTCTAAAGAGTACCAGGAAGTGAAAGCGGGTTTTGGTCCAGATCTTTAACATTCACATTCATATTTTGTCTTCTAGACACTAATCTGTAGCCATCTTTTTAGTTGAATGTATTCTACTGCACAGACTATGGCTGAAGAATATTGCAAAGAAAGGGTAAGAAAAAAAAAATGGAAAACCTAAGAGAAAAGAGCAGCATTTGATTAGTGGCAAAGGAACTCAGGTTCTTATTTCCTTTCTGGTCTGTTTCTGCATTTTACGTAAGACTTTCACTGAATAAGTAATATGTCAGTGATTGCTCACCAATTCTTTCATTCAACAAAGAGGGGCTGTGTGAAATAATGATATCAACATAGTTTTCACTCTCCTTTACTGGACTGTGAATTTATATAGATTTAGATTATTTAGATTTCTGCAGTAGCTGACAACCTAAGAGCACTATAATATAATCCTGTAGGGCTCAGGCAACTTTTCTGGGAGATAGAGGTTATTTGTTTGAATTCCAGGTCTGCTGTCCCTCAGACTACTCTGGGTTTCCTGGACTGCCTTTAGTTGGTGTCTAAACATCAATGTGTTTTCAGAGCCAGAGCCACCAGCAACCTTTTAACCTTTCAAAATACTTCAGTATTTCAAAATACTGAAGTAGCTCTTCCTCCCCGTCCCCACTCCCCTCCAAAAAAAAAAAAAGATGATGCTGGTTGTCTCTGGAACAAGTGGTCTAGGAGGCAACCTGAGCTTTCTTCTGAAATCTGCAACTTCATAGTGGATGGTACCTCACTGAGTGAGTGCTGAGGTCCAAACCAGGGAGGAATCAGAGGACTAACAATCCTTACTCTTGCCCTTAGCACCACCAGTCTAATGTGTCAGGAACCCCAGGCTGATACCACAGCTGTTCTGCTGTAGCTTCTGGCAGACAGGTCTCCTGTTAGAACATGAAGAGTCCCACGCCCCTGCAGCTGGATGGGAGATGCTGTTTAAGATGTGCTACTCCCTTTAAGAAGGAAGATGGATGAGCAGAGGCAGATGCACAGCAGTTCAGCCTAGGCACATGGAACACCATGGACTGGAGCATGTCAGGAGCCTTGCCATAATAATTCAGCTTTCTTTGTGCTGAGTAATTTCGGATTCATGTCTCTACTTACAAATACTGCACTTCTGTGGCCCTGGTATACCAGTCACCTTCCCTAAAGGCAGACTTAATCTTTTTGATCTTGGACCCCAGCAGTGGCTCTCCTGAGAGCTGCATGTAATACTGCCAAAATATACCATGCCCAAAGCATGCCAGAACAAGAGAAAAACTCAGATAAACGGGTCTGTACCAAGCCTTTCCTGGCCTCCATGCCCTGCTCAAGATGTGAAAGCCCTCGCCTTCCCTGTTCCATTTCATTTACAAAATGGAAAACCAGCACTCTCTCCATATCCTCTGAAAGATATAGTGCCAGGAATCAGGGAGCCAGAATAGGATCTTTAAACAGGCCAGTATAACCCAAATCATGAAGAGCTGGTAACCACTTCTGGCTTCATTTAAAAGAGAAGCCTTGAGAAGCTGAAGTATTCAGATCCCTGCATTGTTTGGGCACAAGAGACGATCCAGGAAAGATCCACCTCTTCTTTCCCCTCTACATTTGATGTACATCTCTTCTTCAAAGAGATCACAAACAAGTTGATGCTGCATAGTTGAATACATGCTTGGCGTGCAGCAATAGGAGGGAACAGGAGACTCAGAAACTTAGATGCACTCAGGGTCCCAGTTTAAACACAGGCCATAAACCTGCATTTAAATTTCTGGCTGAAACGTTGTTTCATGGCAGCTTTCTTTGAAAACATGTCACACTTAAAAGAGCTGCGAGTCATTCCCTCGTAAACTCAGCATACTTCCAATTTATTTTTCATCGACTGCTACATCCTTAAATATTTCCTTTTAATATACCATCTCAGAATTTACACAGTGAGCTTCCCCATGCTGTATGGCTGAGAGGAAGTGCATACTGTGATGATTGCAGCTCATCCACGATGAAAAATATCTATCATTATATGCTGCCCCCCCAGTTCTTGTGCACAATTATAATAGCTACACTTTAGTGCAATCAAAATGCTTTTTATAAAGAGCTTACATATAATCAGGAAAGGAGAAAAAAAAGTAGATAACTGTATATAAACATTGCCAAGGACTAAGTCCTGTTAGAAACCACAAGGCTGTTGAGGTTTGCCCTCTGCTCCTCTGAGCTCTTTGACGATGAAGAGCCCTCAGCAGATGTCAGAAAATCATCTCTGACTCAGATGTCAGAGATGTCACTCTGCACCTGAATTATGAGCCCACAGACTGGTACGTTCCTGGCAGCTCAGTAGGTTAAATCACACGTGCCTAATTGGGACACATGCTCTGGCAAAGGCCAAAGTTACAAGTGCAAAAGGTAAAAATGCACAGTGAAACAATGAGAAAATGAATATGGTAAAAAATTAAAATTCAAAACATTTACAAGAGTAATTAATTATACTACAGTCAAAAGCATTATTGAGAGAAGACAGCAGCAAGAGGTACTCTGAAAACCATCAAACTGAGTGGAGAAAGGGGACTCTCTGCGTGCCTGAGCCAAATCCCACTGAATCTACATGACTCCAAAATGGCTATGCCTCAGCCAGCTGGGAGATGCTGCTCTTCTACTACATCCTTTTAGAATACCATCTGTTGGAAGGTTTTCTAAAAAACACAGTCTCCACACAGGAGGAAATTGCAGGAGTCATACTGTTTCCTCCTGCCTTACAAAACTAATTTTTAAATATAAACAGATTCCATTGAAAATGGAAAAGCTATTCTTCACCAAGTTCTCAAAAATCAAAAATAGTTCAACATTAATTTGCAAAATATCCTAGGCAACATGAGTCTTCATTTTGTGGATAAAAAGTTTTTTAGAAAAAAAAAAAAGAGTACATGTAGCTCTAGAGTATATCTCTAAATTAAACAAAATTTGTGGGGGGAGGGTTTAAAAGGGGACTGAAATGAAATTTGATGAACACATTCTTTTTCTCTCTCTCTTTCCTCGCCCACAGCATTTAAAGGCAGCAGGGCATTGTGACAACACAGACAGCTAATTGCAAGGAAATGGATGTCTGATGCCATTAACACTACCCACTTTCCTTGGGCAGTTAAAATAAAAACAAAACACGCCACTAGGCACACAGTTCTCTCCCTGGGGTGGAGATGAGAGAGCGCCTGAACTACATATGATAGATGTTAAGTCAGATTGCTTAATGCACTACTGGAGGGAGCTCAGATACACCTAAATGAGGATAGTACTTGAACGTCTCTAAGACAGAACAGAATACTTGCATCCTGCAGAGTAGATGTTCGGTCTTAATTTTAGGAAACAGCTATAAAACTTCAACATTTGAACCCACTGAATTTGTCATTTAAGCAATCTAAGTAATTGGAAATAGTATTGTCTTTAAAATAAAATGACAACCTACTGTACTTAGGTCATACATAAGAAATTTTCTATATGGACAAGTGCATGTACAAAGAAACAGAAATAAGTATTTGTGGGGCAAAATAAAAAAAAGCTGTCAGAAAAGTAAGCCTTTGTTCTACACAAGACAGTAGAAAGCAGAATGCTTGATGATCACTCATTTAGCATTGGTAGCAGAGAAAATGATACAAAACCATTTCTTGTTTCATTGGATGTTCAAACATAGGCATTACTCAAATGCAGAGCTACATGAAGAACAGGAAAAAGAAAAAAATTGAAATGACTGAAGAAAGTGCTCAAAATCTCAGGAATGCTTGCTCCCATACAATCATAAGTGATGGATTTAAACTGCTCTAAAAATTCAATGAATACATTGGTTTCAAAAATACACCTGCAAGACATCCTCTTGTTTCCATTTGTGTACTAAACCTCTAAAAATGTTTGGAAATAACAATGGATTGTTAATTATAGTGGCACTGTTAAGCACTATTACAATTACTGAACTTACCTGACTAACATCTGCACTATTACTAACTTTCAACTTGAAATAATACCTTTTTTATAACTTACCTTCTTGTTTTAATACAGCATGAATTGTTTTAAACACTTAATATCACACAGTGAAATATGACCTTGACTAGACTAGACTGTATCATTTTGAGTAACTCATTTCCTTTCTATTTTAGTTAGGAAAAACATCTTTAAAGTGCCATAGTTAGAAGTCAAAATTTGAAGTGATCATTTCAAATGAACAGATCATATTATTACTGAAAGAGATTTTTGTTGATGAGTTGGTCTACCATTCACTACATTGCCTTCTTTGGAGGAAAAATGAGTAGCTGCTATTCACAATTTGGGCTACAACTTGAATTCACTGAAATCAGTGGGAGATTTTCCTATTAATTTTGGTAGCAGTGGGATTGGACAATGAATGTAATAAAACAGGTAGTGTAAAAAATTCTCAGCTCAAATCACTACTGAATTAGCAGCCTGCAATTAATTTGTACCATCTCAAGTTGCTGGATAAAATTAAGCATCTCCAAATCTAGTTATGAAACATATATAAAGTAAAAATAGATAATAATTAAAAGTCTGACCTAACTAGTTATTAAACTACTATTTGATGAATAAACAAATCTTAATAAGTGCCAATAATTTAACACTGTGATTGCCTAGAAAAAGCAGATAATATATTTATTGCCAAAGTTTTTTCAGTTTAACTCTTCAGTTTAACGACTTATATTGTGCCTTTTGTAGCGTATCTCTGAAATTATCTCAGCAGTAAATTGCTTGTGCTTGTCTGCTGATTGTGATGTGAAGAGGCTGGTTGGGCCAGCAGCTGAAGGGCTCTATTTATACACCTGGCTGGTTAGATTGAATGGACCTGCAGGAAGAACCAGCCCCATCAGGTCTTCTTCAATGGTCTCCATCTTGACCTTGAATTTGACCTTTGCTATGGTCCACTTCCATCTCCATAAAAATGAGCTAAAGGCTAGATTATCATCTGTTTGCTCTTTTCTATTTTTCTGGGTTTGATGATATATTCCTAGAGCTGTCTAAACCAGATTAATTATCACACTTTGTTGTGAATCATAAGAAAAGAGTTTGCAGTGCACAAATGAATAGGTGTATGCAATTCCCCACAATGCTGAACTGGCATTGTAATTCAAATGAGAAAATGCTGATTACTAGAGTAATATTGGGAAAGAGGTTCCCACCACAGAATGAAATGAAAGGTCCAACAGCTTAAGGGGATCAAGCAAATAAAGTATGCAAGATAAGCAATTTCTGTACTCGGACGGCTCTGGTCTCAAACTGAGGCTCTTCCCTCTGCATTCACTCTCACTATGAAGGTAGCACATACAATGAGCGATCATTTCACTGTTTTAGATACAGAATATTATCTTACCAGAAGTAAAAATGAGAATTCCACTGATTACAGATGTTTTCCAGAATTTATCAGGGCAGGGACTTGATTTATCAATGAGTTCCCTTTTAACTCTCTTGAAGGTAATTTTATAAAATGTGCACAGGTCCTAGTATCTATATTTTAAGTAATTGTATTTTGTCTGTAAGAGGGGAAAAGGTATTTTTATTTAATGTATCTTTTAATTTCTGGGTAGAGATGAAACAAACATGGCATAAATTTCGAATTAATACCGTAAAGTAAATGTAACAGATCAGCCTTGGGTTTGAGTAGATAATGTCTCATTTATGTGAGTCATAATTTTTTAGAATTGCAATTTTTTCTATGTACAGACACTATAGACAGCACTGTACAGCCCTATACCTCTTCTGAGCTATGCACTCCATTAAGTAACTAGTTTGAGTGCCAGGCTGTGTTTGGGCATTCACTGAGAACTCAAGAGTTTAATATCCTGACTAGGATTGCTCCATTCTGGTACTCTTTGATAGCGGATTCAGGTCATTGGTGCTGATGTTTCATGTACACCAAAGGCAGTTCTAGCAACAGGTACCAAATATTGCAGAGTTGTTTGTTTTTTTCTTAATTTGTATGGGTCGTTAGATTGTTTATAATTTTAATCTCACCATTACAGTTTCAGATTATGGTTTTGCTAATGCTCTCACAAACAGAATATTAGGGCTAGGTACACAGTTTGACTACAATAAATATTATTTGCCTTGCAGATCTTTCTGCTTTTTAAAATTCCTACCATAAATTTGATTGCTTGTCTCAAGACAAATCTGCTATAGTTTATTCAGGTATTTTTAGGTACTCACTGATTAGAGCATGTTTGAAAAGCAAATTGCAGAACTATCTGCATGAATAACTGTTGTAACAGATGGAAGTGTTGGTATAGAGAACACTCTTACAACCACCCAGTAATGTGTGAGGGGAAGGACTACCCATTGCCTCAGACCATTCACAGTCACCACTCCAAGAAGCCATGGTGCCTTGGTTTGTTCACTGCTTCTATGTGGCAACCAAATAATGGATATGTTTTTGGCATTCTCATATAGTTTCTGAGAAGGATCAATGTGTAAGGACAGGAAAAGGAAAAAAGGCGAAGGATGACAAGTAAAACGGCAGTCTATTTGGCCTTAGCAACACATTTTTAATCACCAAAATGATTTGATTACTCATTAGGTTTCAAAAAAAGTATTTAGTTAGAGCTTCCTGGGTCAAGTTTGGGTTGACTCAGCAGAAAGTATATTATTCTCCATTTTTATTCTGCCTTCTATAAGTTACTTTCAGAAGGAGTTGAACAATGGTAACATTGTGGTACAATGGCTTACTTGTCATTTGTTGTCAAGGAAAAGGTGCCCAGTGCTGACTTTTGTACTCTTTGCCATTAGATAAATAGACACACAAACTTCTGGCTGTTCGGACCTTGCAATCCTTTATCCCCAAGAGAAAACCATTAATCTTTTGCATCAGAACATACATCAAAAACTAGAAGCAAGATACCCATGATTCCTGGTATTCTATTCCCTTGGGCTCTCTGTGCAAAGAGAGAGAGATTGATTTTTACTTTTTAGGGTGGATTTGGTCTTAAATTAGCTCTTTTATTTTTCTGCAGCATTTCATTCTATAAAATCACAGTAATGGAGAAAAAGCAGAACCAGCAATGCTACTTGGATGAAACAGATGGATTTTACACACACACACACACACACACACACACACAAACACACACACACACGCATTTAGGATTTTGAGAGGAATTCCAAGCAAGTGAAAATTTTCTGAGCCAGAAAGCTACAGGGCTTTAATATTATGATAACATTACCAAATGCCCTGTAACTGTGATACCCCTGCAGCTTACTCCATCCTCTGGAAAGGCCGAGTGAAATCCTGCCTTGCAGCAGGAGAAGTGGATACGGCCCCAGGCGCCCGAAGGGGAAGGCGCGCGGCCGTGGGCTGCAGCCTCGGGGGTGAGCTGGGGGCACACCGCACACGGATCCACACACGCTGCCTTCCCATTAGCTGCTGGCCGGGCTCCAAGAAAAGCAAGGCTTGCTCGGCACAAGGCACAGGAGAACGACTATTCACACGTGTTTACAGAAACAGCTGCGCGGGGAAGGCACGAGTTTACAGCAGCGTCAAATACACGTGGCGGCTGTCAGACCCTAATGCTACGGTTCTGCCAGGAAAACGAAAGGAAGATGGGGAATCAGCCCTCACATCGGTGTTTTGTATACGTCTGACCAAAGAAAATACTGTTAAGAAGTCTTGCAGGTACTTTGCTGGTTATAAAAGGCCTCTCTTTTAGTACCCTAACTTGGTTAAATAAAAAAAAATAAGGGATAGTTAATATCTGAACAAGTGAACTCTGCCCATCATGTTGTCCAATGAGATTAAACCAGCTTTTTGCGATTTTTTTTGCCTTCCCCTGTTATGAAGAAACCTAGGTTTCATCATTATGAACTGCTCCAGATCTGAAAAAAATATAAAGAAAACAAAAGAAAAGCAAAGCCATAATAAATGTGAATATGGCTTCAATATTATAATGTTTTCAAGATTCTTTCAAATCTCGATTGATACATATTAAAGTAGCAACATTTGACACTGTAATCAAGTTTATTTAGAAAAATTAAGTTCTTAATAAAAAAGAATATCCTTGACACACTGAGAAAATTTTAACCTCAAAAAAATAACCTAAGTATTTTTTGCACTATTTTTTTTGCTCAATTCCAGCAACAAAATACGTGAATGGGAAAGGAAATATGATCTCTAACCTCTAGCCCAGCTCTGCACTTCTGAACCAACTTTCAGCTGTGTAAAAGCAAGCAAGCAAGAAATAAAATGATATCACAAATCAATCCAGGTTTGGGACTGTAAGACAGGGTATGTTCACAAATTACTCTCTTTCTGTTTGAATAAGTTTATTTCTGCATGTGTTCCCCAGATGTTTTATTGTAAATCTGATATTGATGACTGTGCTAGCCAAGAATTATCATTGAACTGTGAAAGTTTTTTTTGGTTGGTTTTTTTTTTTTTTTTGATTGTGCTATAAATCTGTAATTTTTTTCTTTCTGTTTTTAAGATAGTCTTTAATTCGGGGACGTGACTCCTTTATATCTGTGATTTCACTGTGCTTTATTGCCTGGATACTTATAATGGCTGCTATTACTAAAATACAGTCTTTTATCAGAAGAACTACAGAATTTAAGGTTATTTAATAGAGTCTTTTAACACACTCATAATATACTAATTTAAAAGAGGAAAATAGATATGACAGTCTGGCCTTCAGGCCACAGAAACCAATTGCTCAGTGAAAAGTCTGATCAGCTAGGATCCACTTTTACATCAGGAATGGATTCCCATAAATCTTATTGCAGAAAATCTCCAAAATTCATAAATTCATAACTCCTTTATGTAACATTGGTCTAGTGGACCGATGTTATCTGGAAGCAAGAAAGAGAGGTGGGAAAAGCTTAATATTGTTTGTCATAAAATACTAGTAGCTTTCCCCACTTGAAAGTTCCGTTCTTTCCGAGTGTGCCTGTTTGCAGTGAGCAGTCGAAGGACAAATACCTGTTGCAAGAAATGTCCCTTCCCACTCAGCATCTCCTTTGCTTCTTTGGATGTGAATGAGTTGCAGAAGTTACTGCAGAGTCCTTGGAGTTCCCTCTGCACCCAGAGGCTGGCATCAGGAGAAGGAGGTGACACAGCAACCTCTGTCATGCAGCAACCTGCCCCTGTTACTGCTGCTGTGGGAGAAAATGTTCAGAAAGGGAGACAGACAGAGGTTCACTGAGTTGAGTTGCTCAGAGGTGTGGTGTAGAGCACAAGGGACTTGAGCATGGACATGTCAGTTTTAGGGTGACAAGAAGGACTGAAGAAATGGAAAAATTTTCTTTCCTCACCTCAGAAGATGGTGAATTATTGTCACTAAAAGATTGAGGGCTAACTGAAAAACATTTTAAATATCCAGCCGTGCATAAGTGCAGATGAGCTTCTCAAGCATAAAACGTGGAAGAAAAATTCATAAAGGAAAAAATAAACCTAACATATGTGCCAATTAATCCAATTCTGGTGTCCAAGACCTGTGTTTCTTGATCTACAAAGCCCTGAAAGTACTTGAAATGATTGCGAGAAGGCATGAACTGATGAACATTATACAGCTATGAATAAACACTGTGGAAAAGCATCAGTATCATTGTTACAACCTGCACAGACCCAAAATTTGGTTTTGAACACTTACACTGGTGCAGTGTCTATAGTTCTCATACCAGCAGTGAGGACCTCTGAGTTTTAGTAGAAACGCTTACATTCTTACTGAGAAAACACCACTGCTGAGGCTTTTGGCTGTTAATATCAATATCCTGTGCTTGTTTATACCAGATTGCTGAAAGAACTCAGAATCTCAATGCAAAATTTCCTTAAAAATAAGTTATCCATTAAAATCATGAGGAAACTTGGCTTGTAAGTCACTCAGTGTTTACAATTCAATCTATAGGTAAAACTATAATAAGTAGTATTTGGCATCTTATAATTGCAGTTGTTGTTAAGGCAGATGGAAAATACTTAAACATTCAAATAATCTTATAATTTCAAGTATTGTCTATGGCCACTGGGATCAGTTATGAATCCTGTGAAATTATGGGATTTGTTTTTAATCTCCAGTGACTCTGTCATTTGACTTTTTTTACATCCTCACATTGTATGCATATTAGTTTTTTGCTGACAACTATCTAATGGGTTTTATTCTGAGGCCCAGTTTCAGACATGCTTTAAACAGCACAGTAAAGCAATTTTGGAATTCAGAGGTCTTAAAGACACACTAGAGGCAAATGCTGCCTCTAATTCAGTGCTCTAATTGTTGTAAAGGCCTTCAGTTGCACCACGCGCCCATGTCGGCTCAGCTCCGAGTGACTAAGCCTCAAATGTCACAACTTGATATGCTCACATCTGCATCATACCTGTATATCCTGGTTTACAACGTGACTGTCTGTATTAGTACAAGCTTTACAAAAAACCTCTCAAAATAGGTGAAATAATTAGTTCACATGCAGCTAGCTTGGAGAATCGTTTTGCCAGGACATGGCGCATCACATTTGTGCATCTTTATGCATGCCAACGAGTCATCTACTTTTACACTGTGAATAAGAGAAAGTTCTAAGTGAAAATACACAGGAAATTTGTGGTATGGCTTGAGATTCACCATGACGTGTTAATGCCATTAAGATTTTTAAACTCTGCCAGGGCCATCATAGAACCCATTATGAAAGTTCAGATCCTGAGTTATAGGATTTGTACTTCTATACATTTAACCTTAGAACCCAATCAGTTTTCTTATGATAAAAATTTTTACTTTGTCTCTAACTGCAAGACAGAATATTCAGTAGTACCTCAAAATTTTGTTCTGAGAATTACAAGATTTTACTTCATAGAGGCTCAAGATAAATTATTTAAGGTTCACTGACTATTAAATCCATCCTGGGGAGGTGACTGAGTGCCAAAAAAATGCCTCTTCTGCTTGTCCTGTCTCTTGATCTTCAGAACGCGTAAATTGAAAATAGCATTCTTACCTTAAATAGGGATAATAATGAAAATTAATAAAGTCATCCCTAAAAACGTACACCCACTTTTACAGAAAATCCCTGAAATTTAGGTGTCAGCTTGACACTGACTGCCTTGTGACTGACTTAAGTATAAACATCTTGACAGTTTGAGCATTTACAACTCTTGTAAAGTCTTCAGCCTAAATCACAATTTCTATCTTTTCAGAATAGTTAATACTGTTAATCACATTAGCAGTCACTATGTCAACATTCATCAACTACGATAGTTGATGGAAAGGGAGTACAGGGATGGGTCTTTCCTATTGGATAGAAAACCTTCCAGTTTTCAAAGCCCTGCAACTTTTTTAATGTTAACCTATTGTTGTGGTAGCAGTGGGTACTAAAATACAAAGGTAGACTTAAAAAAGACCCACAAAAACAAACAAAAAACCAACCAAACAAAAAACCCCCTCATAAATAGTTTTTCAAATATCCAGCACTTATTCCAATAAGTTATTGCAAAAATGCTAGCTGCCATGCAGACACCTGAATAACAACCACAGGTACATATCCTCTGTACCTTGCACCAGAGCATCAAAAATCTGGTCACACAGCCAAATTCTGGAAAGGCTGATAAAATTATATTCAAGTTCAGGTAAAGCAGGTAAGAAAGAAGCAGTATTTCTTATGCAGGGAAAATGTAAGCAGGTATCAGCAAGGAAATCTGATGATAAAACTTCCTTATTATCAAGTGTGCTGGTATTATAAAATAGAACTCATAGACATGCTACAGATGTTATTTCCTTCATATGATCCTTATGAGAAAACTAAGATATTATCTTTGAAGATTCAGATACTATTTTGTTATAGAAATACCTTTATTTTACATTAATTTTTTTGTATTTAATATATGATGGAAATATTATTCATTGAATTATTTAATCTCTATTACATTTTGATATACAGAAAACAGTAGATGAAAACTACAATATAAATCTGGGAGTTTTTAAAAATGTTTTGGTTCTTCAAAAATTGCTCAACTGTTTCTTTGAATGACCTATTTTTTGATAAATACTTAAAAAAACTTTCTCTATTCTAGATTTATAATATCTTCCTTCTTAACAAGTTTTTTCCAAATTGAAGAGGTTTATTCTATTCAGTACTCTTTGCACACAAGTATTTCCCTGTCTTTATGATCCCTGTCATCTTTCCAGGTCTATTCTCCAATTCTACTAATACCTGTTATTAACAGGAATTGTTAGTCAACACAGAGGCATTTCAGGTTTAGCTCTACTCCTTCCCCAAAAAATTTCCTGCAGCTCTTGTTGCTTTTTTGTCTGAGAGTCAAACTGTTTTTTCAAAGACCTGTCCACACTGACTCCCTTACTGCCTCCCTTAGAGCTGAGTTGGAGTCCAGCACTGCATTTATACATAGAGTTATGCTTCCAGAGGTACAATATTCTGCAACATGTCTATCAGGTAAGTTTTTCTGCTGGGCTGAGAAACAGTAAGTCGGGTAAGATACTTATTAGTGGAGCATATTTTCTGTTGCACCTCAGCACCTGTCACTTCTCAGCTGACCCTTGAGTGATAAAAGAAATAAACTCTGTTCTGTGCATCTTCCATCTAACCACCGCACTTCAGTACAGAGTTTCCACAATTAAAGTATAATTGATCTTGTTATCCTGCTTTGGAAGAAAAGCCTAGCTTTTAGATATTTTCCTTTGAGGGATGCCCATGAGTAGAGGAAAGGGGGAGGGTCTGTGGAGAGGAACTTAAGAAGTAGGTTTGGCATAGGTACCTCTCTGCAAAGAATGGATTACTGCTTGTCATTGCAAGGCTGTGGCCTTCCCCGTGTTTAGAAAGGGGAGGAATAATCATGTTAATCTTTTCCTTTTCTTTTACAGAAAAACAGGCTGGTAAAATAATCGGGTTCACTGATGACGTATGAGTGTTGTGCTAGCCACAAACCACCTGCTGCACTAATTTGCAGACCAGGGCAGATGGGTAAAACTCAAGGTCTCTCACATCCAGGTGGCTTGGTTGGACACTGAGCATGTCTCAGTCTATTCAGTATACGCTGCAGTTACTAAAATCTCTGTGTTGGGTTCTACAACGGGTCCTGAATTAATTGCAAAGTATTAGATATTGTTGCAAGAAAGGGGAGTTTGTCAAGACTGAGATCAGGCTGGCAAAGGAAATAACTCTATGATAGGCATTTGTTAATAAATTTTACATGCTTTTTTTTTTTCCCCCCTCCCTCCTGAGCAGGAAAAAAAAACCAGACCATTTGTATTACAGTTATTTGCAATCTAATTTGCCAGGCCAAAGGATAGTCCCAATGATCTAATTTTCAATATACTACAGGACCGAGGTGAAGTACAAATCATCTTAGAGGAGCCAATAATTCTGTTTCAATTGATCAGCTTTTTGGGCAGTATCCTTCAGTTGAGACTTTTCAGATAAGTAAAGTAAATTAGGTTGAAAACAAAATGCTGGTTCCTGAAATGTGGATTTCACAATGTATTTTTGATCTGATAGGAGCTCAGTAGCATTTCTTCTATCTGCTGGAGGCCCACTGAGCTGTGCATACTGTACTCTATCAAAGCCCAGTTCTTTGCAGCTCAGTGAATAAAATACTGCAGTTTCTCCCATTGACTGACTGAAATAAAATAATCTATGATGCATGAACAAGTCTAAATGAAATAATAATATCCTTAGCAGTGAAAAACGGATTGGTAATACAGTAATTGAGCAGATTTATTGCCATCTCCTTGAGCTAGCCTGCTGAAACAGCCTGCTATTTTATTTAATCTCATATCAGAGGAATTACTGGCTGGTAATCCATTGTTAAACATCATTTAGAATGATGGATGAAAATGTCAGCTTTTCCAACATAATCAATTCATATCTCATTAGCACATATTATTTATGATTCTCATAATGGGACCTGCAGGGGTCTCCAGGGGGAAATGGAGACCTCAGCTGTTGTTGAAATGAGATGAGATATACTGTAGCTTATGAGTTAATAACTGCATATAAAAAATACTTCCCCACAGTATTGATTGTCCTTACCATTTTACAAATGAATTGAGTGTCTTGGCTTCCCCTCTTGCTGTGTATGGCAGCTCTTCCTTCTATTCATTTTGTTGCTTATAATTCAGTGGGAAAATATTCAAAAGCATATAAGAAAGACTATTTTACAAATAAGTTTTAAGACCCAGGGCAGGGAGGTGGCAGGAGTCTTTGAATGTAAAGTAATAAGAAACACTTTACTGCTCTGTTGCTGTTTTGCTAAGGACTTTGGGCACTTTTTTCCTCCTCGGTCCCTATGAAGACAAATCGACATATTTCTCCAGCTACAGCACAGTTGCATTTTAAGGATACTTTCTACCGTATGCTGCCTCAAAGACCAATGAAAAGCAAACCTTGATTCATGGATTTAATGCAGCTGATGGTGCAGCAGTAATCATGGTCACAGTGTCAACTGCTGCCTCAATTAAACTACATTTGAGAATCATTTTATGCTTCAGCTCATAAACATCAATAAAGGAAAATGAGTAATAAATGACTGTCTAGAGTACAAAGGACCAGCTCATATTTCAGATGAAAATGAAGACAAAATGTAGCTTTTATTTGCCTGTGGAATTCCCATTAACTGCATCACTGACAGGAGGGAGTTGGATCAATAGTTGGCTGGCCGCAGAAAACAGTTTCTGGCTGTTCAGCAGCCAATGCAAAAGGAAAACTGTCATATTGTGATCTTTATCAGGTAATCTTCATTACACCAGACCAATGATATATGTATATGCTGGTCAGCTAGGGGCACTTCTAATTCCTGCTTCTATTTGTGGTCTGAGCACAGTGTGCTCACAAATTATTTGTTTTCAGCCATGAAAAACCTTCAATGTTCATCTCTTTTATTCTTTTTATAGGTAATCCATAACTGGGAACTTTCTGTCAAGACTACTTTATTCACTCAGATTTTTTAAGAAAGCAACCTCAGTATCAAAACTTATCTTTCTTCCTGTTTAAGAGGAATCTTCTGGTACCCTTTGTTTGTGGTTGCTGATGTTGAGGCTTGACTGAAAGATTTACTGAGTATCCTTCAGCAAGTTCTTGGAGGATATTTCTGCCTTTATTGCAAACATTTCTGGGCTTATTTGAACAAAGGCAACTGCCAGCTGTGAAAGGAAAAACAACACTCCCCATGAGCTGTTTGCTTTCCAGGTGGCAGCTTGTATGGATAGCAAAATATACATAAAACACTATTATCTCCTATTTTTGCCCATTCCAGACACGCAGAGCAGCGATATTTTGCTCCTTTGCAGTGCTCTGTAATTCACACAGCTTCATCTCGGTGTATGCAAGGTGAGGATCTCTACATACAGGCCACCAGCTCTGGCTCAGTTGGTATGTGCCTCTTGGAAGGGCAGTTTCTCAGAATACAGGCATCGTTAAAATATCAACACTTACAAATTTAAAATTAGAGAAGTCACTTCCTCTTCATGCAATGATAACAGAAATCAAACTATCAAAACTTCTGCCCTGATTTTAACATAATTCCATTATTTTTACATTTATTCATGACTTCAGTTTTGTGTACTACTACTATGTACTGTTTGTCTAATTTTCTGTTTTACTTAGACCCTGCGAAATTAAATCTCCACTATGGAACTTAACACCAAGCATATAAATAAATCAATCAATCAATCATGGCTCATAGCTAAAAATGAGATTTCCTTTAAAAACTTTTAAGTTATTACAGTGAACATATACTTTCACTACACTACACAATGATGTTTGACCTGCAAAGTATGCATGTGCATTTCAGGGTGATCATTAAAGCTGATGTTTGCATGCATAAAGTGGATCTTGTTGCTGTTTCTAAAAGTTACCCCTTCTTGTTCTCTCTGTCAGTCCTCGAATTCTGCTCTTCATCCTCATTCTTCTCATCCTATCACCTTTCCTCTAGTTTCTGCTTTATGTTTTCCCTCTTCCTCCCCAATTCCTTCCCAGTGTCTGATAGTAATGCTGTCGCCCACCTCTCCTGCTACACATTTCCCTTCACTTTCACTTAATATAGTGATGCAGAATGATAAGATGACAATAAAAAATAAGTATACTGTATGTAACTTTAATAACTACCTACTAGAATATTTTCTTTCAACATCATCCCATTTCTTTTCAGTCTCCGCAGTTACCTTTAGCTCCTCCTCATCCTATGTTCTGGCTCTTTACCCCAGCAAATCTCTAATTTTCTATACCATGTATTTATTCTCCTCAACATGCTTATTTGTCCTTCTAGTCTCTTTCTACAAAATCTTAAGCTCTTCTGTCTCTTCAGATCCTTTGCCAGTCCACCTTTTCACCTCTCTCCTTTCATATTTCTCCTCAGTGCTTTAACTTTCCTCTGATTTTTATGTCTCCATGCACATCATAAATGCTTCTTCCAAAACTTGTCACAATCTGCTGATTCACCATTCTCCCATGCTGTATCCTGCTTGGAAAAAAAGCATGAAAATTATATTTGAGTAACTTGATTCTCATTCACCTTTCTCAAGGGAAGGAAAAGAGAATAAAAAGACACTATTGTTCCTATTATATTCTCTGCCATGGAACTTCATTTTTCTGGATTGGCCATTCTCTTTCCTGAAAAATCTGCTTCAAGATTCCAGTGGTTTGTTCAGTTACAACAACAGTGAGACACTGCTCTTGGCAGTCTATGTAAGACAGTTGTAAAAGTGTCATTGGATGTGCCATCATGCTTACCAAACCCTTTCCAGCTAGGGCAGGCCGCTGGAGCCCATCTGCTCTTCATATCAGTGAGAAATACATCACCAAGAGGAGAAACATAGCCTAGCTTTTCCAGCAAGAAGAGTATTTCTCCTCAAATACTAAGATTTTTTTTAAAAAGGAATGTTTTTCATTTCTCAGAATCTGGTTTTGCTAACACTCTAAAGACTTCCAAACAACCTGATGGTTAGACCAAGTTGATCCTGGCTCTTTAGCACAATTAGACTAGAAATATGAAATTCAACTTCAAAAAATATGGAAAAATTTTTGGTCTGATCCTTTCAGTCAAATTTCCTTTTTTTAGACTAAACACGGAGCAACTTAAAAAACCCACCAACAGGGCATGGTTTTCTGAAAGGAAAACCTGGTCAGCTTTGGTCACAGCAAGACAATCATTAAACCCAAATTTCAATCAGCCACAAAGGGGGGGCAGGTTTTAAATTAGCACATGTTGAAAATATGATAATAAAAAAACAAACATGAGAAAAAATGTTTTGAATTATCAGGTATCAGTGGCTTGTTTTATTATGTAGTTTTATTTTGCTTTTAGTGCATGAGTGTTATCCTTTTAGATAATCAAAATACATTCCTGAGGAAAGGTGGTACTACGAAAGGGAAGTTACCTTGTTCACTGCTGTGGAGGTAGATGTAAGCTCCAAACTGAGACACCAAATAGCATTTTTTGTGGTTCCAAAGTGAATGTATAGTCAGCAATTGAAAAAGCGTTGCTAAAAAAAGACCAAAAAAACTCCCCAAACCAAACAAACAAAACCACAAACAAACAGAAGAAAAGGGTATAGGACACATTGCAATATGGGAGGGCTGAAGGGTGGGAGTCTGCCGAATGAAATCAAAGAATATATTATTCCTTTGTGAGATGTGGTGTTATGCTTTGATAAAGACTTCAGGGAATTGCTGTTTTTAATAATTTTCTGTATGGGATATAATTAATGTTAGGCCTCAGCTTTATCATTAGGCTACAGAAATAAAGGCATGTGCTTTTTATTTTACATTGACTGTTGATGCTTTAATTAATTTTTGAAAAGTGGATGTGAACCTGATAGCGAGCTTTGAGAATACTAACCCTTTGCCCTAGACATGCTCAGTCTACACCTGTGTTGCAGATAAATGGTGTTTTAATACATGGTTAATTTGATAAAGGTTTTATAAATATTTTCCAGGTGGTTGGAGAATTCAGCAGTATTCCACTAAGTATTGGTGCGAAGATATTGTCTTCACTAAGATAGACAAACAATACAGCAACAACCTTGATAATTATATTCACTATCTGTATGAGTCCATGATACTTGAGATGTAATATAGGAAAAGTGTCTTGTCTCACTGACTTTATAACACTGACTTTATAAATAAACATACTAAGCAAAAACATTGAAATATAAATATTTACTATGCTTTACTCTCTATATAAATTAGTTCCTGGCTTCCCCACCCCTTTTTGCACTTAGTGGATATGTAGTTTGTTATATTGAATGAAAGCACAGGTATGCACTGCTTTATGCTAGGAACTATGAATAGTGTGTACCTAATACATCATACTGAATGAAAGACTTCATAAATCAGTTATACAAGGGATCATACAATGCTTTTAGTGAATTTCCAAAGAGTCATAAAAACTATAAATCAATGGGGTTTTGATTAATCAACTCACAATATCAGCTTTTGGCAATAGTTATCTGTCGTGTCCTTCTTACTGAGTGCACACTAGGAAGATAGCTGTCATCTGGAACATGGAGGCTTAAGTAAGAAAACAGGGAAAAAAAACTTTCTACACCATCTTACATATCCACAGCTCTGCAACAGGGCAGATCTTTAATGCTTTCAACAATCTGACCTGCAATCTAGAATTTACAGAGGAAATAATGCAAGTTTTGAATGGTGAAGTAAGCAAACCCTAATTCTGCAAAAGTTTACAGAGTGCTAAACATTAACTGAATTAAACACACAGTCAAATCTTTCTACCATCTCATCATGTTCCTTAGATGAACTGAGAAATAGAGTGAATAACATGGCTCCCTTTTCTAGATTTAACACTATGTGGATACAAGGGAGCAGAATCACAGATTTGCCTGTGTCTTGAAGGCTACATGCCCTATTTAGCAAGGGACCACTGCAGATTAATTTTTCCAAAGAAAATGCTGTTGAAGAGTGAAATCCCATGAACATCGTAAAAGACATCTGACATCAATATTTAATTTTATTAGTTATACTACAGGTACTCTAGGGAACCTGATGGAAAGCCTTCTTAGTATCGATTAGAATTCAGCAATCCCACTGCACACTGTTCAAAAAAATTATTCCATTACAATTAATTTTTCAATTCAGAATAATTTAAAATTTATTATGAAAAGTTAACAAAAGTAGATAAATTCGGATAACACTGGGATTTATGATTTGAAGATGGAAATACTAACTAGAAATTACCATGTTTTTTGATTTGCATAATCAATGCTTTTAATTCATTCTATTTGCCTGTACAAGGTTACAGTAATGGTGTGAGTTTAATATTTTGTGAAAACTTCAGATTTACCTTTTCCGTGTGAAAGATGACTATTAGAATCCTGTGCTTTCTCAGTTTCCAACAAAAGAGATTTAAATGCAACAGTAATGAACCAATTGTTAATCAAAATGCAATGAATACATTAGACTCAATAACCCAACTTTGAAAAAAACATCATTTTATCAGTTTTGTCCTGTCAGAAGCCTCTAGACATCTATCTTCTCTGTGGCATGAAGAGGATTCCTTTGGGCTATCCTCGACTTATAAATGTTATTTCCGTAATTATTTTCAATGCGCTCTGGTTCCAATAAGGAATCACCAAGAATGAAGGTGTCTGTGGAGAGATTAGGATTCAAAGCAGATAATAATGTTTATTTTAAAAGTCTCATGAAATTAAAAGTAGAACAGATTATGAATTCTTTTAGGAGAATTATGTTAAAGCTCAGTTAGCTGGATTTAACCTATTTATGTGAAAATATTTGATTCTGTCTTACAGTATGCAATGCTGGAGTGTCAGAGCACTGTCACCGGCTCAAAGGTATTCAGTGCTGGAAAGAGTTGTTTGCCTTTTCTTATAGAAAACACAGAGAAACATACTATTTCTATAGCTGGCAGTGGAAAGCTCTCTCAATATTCACTCCTCCCACATGTTTTGGGTATCTCAGACAACAGATCAAGTGAGAAATCACACCAAGTAAATAATTGAAAAGAAGCAGAAGAGTTTCGCAGACTTCCAAAAAAGAAAGCTAGGAGGAGTTAAGAGGCTCCTACTGGACACTTCTAATTTTAAATTTGTTGTTGTGAATCACGCAGTACTACACTGAAGATACACACACTCACCCATACCAACATCAGCATTTAATTTGAGGATTAGGGTAATTGAGATTTCTCCCTGTGGATCCTGCCCTGTCTCACTGCTTTGCTCTCCTGGAAGGGAGAGGAACTGTTCTTGGAACACATGAAAGAATAAAATGAAAATTTTGTGCTGCCAAAGTAGCTGGTCCAAGACAAACGACAGAAAAGAAAATAATGACTATGCAAAGCCCGTAAAACTTAGTCCAGGCCATGAAGGCTGCATGCTAACTTGCAATACATGACCAAGACACTTGGAAAATTTGGATTCCCAGAGTTGGCAACTCACCTTATTTAGGCAGCTCTGTTATTTCTTTATACTTCATTTTCAAAAGTGCTGAGTTATAGACGGCAAGAAGTAGAAAGAGAGTGAAGGATGAGCCATTTTCAAGGAAGCAGTCACTTACGGACAGCAGATTTAATAGGAGAAACTAAAAAAAGAATTACTTTAGTAACATTTGCAGCAGGTGTTGAAGAACCATGGGCCCATCTGCATATTCTATTGCAGCAGTTTGAAATTTCAGGCTTATACTTTGTGCGCATCATTTTCAGATATCATAACTTTTAATTCAAAAAAAAAATTTTGGTGACAATATCTTAGGGAACAAAAAATCAACTATAAACTGTGTTTTCCAAATGCTTTAAACTGACTTGGTTAAGATCCAGTCTAAATTAGATAAAATTATTACCAGATAATGTGAAGGATTCTACTGTTGTTTTAAGGGTATCCTCTAAAGACTCAATAACTAATTGGTAGCTGAAAAGAAAATGAGCAAATATAGATGGGAAATTGACTCACTTTTAAATGAGGGGCAGCAAATTGTTAGGAGAGTGCTCTTGGGGAGGGGAAGATGTTTGAGGTTGACTCTTTTGGTTTTTTTTTTTTAATTTACATGAAGTGTGGAAAGTTTTTCAAAGCAATGTTTTGGATGAAGAATTTGCATAAACCTGCTAAGCAAGGAAAGCTGGGGCATGTAGGTAAGCATCTGACCGAATGTTTGAAAAGGCAGGCTTGCATATCTGGGTATAATATAATGTAGACAAAAGCGCATATCAAACAGCGCAGTGGGGCAGGGATCTCAGAGTGCTGTTCTTGCTGTGCACTGGACAGGGACTTCTCATTTCACACATCATCATTCACACTTTGCCGCAGCCACTCCACACAGTCAGAACATGTCAACAACACACAAAATGAAATATTTCAGTGTGGCTTTCCTTTGGAAAATGAGGGATGTGGGATTTTGATTTCAATTGCCTTAAGCTACAGTGGGAAGAACTGGGAAAAGAAGGAGTTGTTTTTTGTGGTTTGGCACTGACCAACCGTACAAGAAGCACATTCTAAACCCAGCTGTCAGCCAGGAAAGAAATAGGTATTTAAGGGTAGAAACAAGACACATAATTAGACAGAAAGATGAAAGTTCCTGGCCAGTCTTACTCTTCTTCTGATATCCACTAATACACTAGGTTAAAAAGAAAAAAAATACTGTCCCATAATAAAAAACAATTTCTGAGCTGACAGCAATAAGCAGGTTACATTTTGCCATTTTCACCCAGGAAAATACAAGTGTTGTTTAGATGAAGGAAAAAGATAATTGTGTAACAAAAATGGTAAAAATAACCTCTGGTCAGAGAAAAAACAGGCTGTGTATTCTGAGTCTGAATTTTCTCTCTTCTCATTCCAATCCATCTCATTCAGTACCTGGTGTTTTTAAGAGTCAGAGTTGTTGCTGTAACAGATGGAAGTACGACACCAATTTTTTTGCAGTATTAGCAGCCAGCCAAAGGCAAAGGACATTACACTATTGTCATGAAAAACAGGCCGAAGCACAGGCTTCTGGCAGAGCCCATATTTGAACTGGTTTTGCAATTTTAATATGATTTTTAGTGAAACGTCCATATTAGTGGTGGCTGTAGCTGACTGCAGTACCTTTAAGGCTCTTTATACCTTCTTGAGTCAGCTTTTGGAAGATAGATATGAAACACTGATATCAAAAGCAAAAGCAACTTAACATGCACCATGACCATAACAACACACATTTGAACCATTGCCCGGTGGAAGATTATAGTAGCCTAAAAAAACCCCGAAAACTCAAATCCAGAGAAAATTCTGGAATTTAATTTTTTTTTGTTTTAATTAACATTACAAAAATTCTAGAAATGTTAAAAGCAATAAAAGAAACCACAATGTGCCAACCTCTAACCTGATTTAAAGCTGAAGTATCTGGAACCTCATTGTAAGAATAAGGGGAGATCCAGAGAGTGGATGGCACTTTCCACAGAGTAAATTATGCTGTGCATTATTTTTAGGTGATTATCAATGACCGTTCAAGGAATATTGTTCTTAACCACAACGTGAATCTCCTCAGATATATTTCCCACATCACTTAATATCTACCACCAGAACTTTTCAATCATTTAAACAGTAATTATTACTAGAATGGCTACTAAAGAGGTCTCTTAGCATTTTGTTACACAATTACCTTCTGAATTGTTTTAAAATTGAAATTATTTTGTGGAAAACTATGGTCAATGTTCAGTTCTGAATAGTATTCATACACTGGATTTTTCTCCCATGTCAAAGAGGTCTTTCAAAGCATTTCAAATACTAGGAATTAATTTTCACTCCTGTCGGTAAACAGTAAAAAAGCTCATACACAGTGAGTTTGTTCTAATTTAGGCACAGAGTCACAGTGAATTTAAACTCAGGCACTTTTTACTCTAGTTGCCATGTTCTAGACAATAACCTAATTTCCCATCTGCTTAGCACGAGGAATGCCAATGAAACTGATCTCATATAGGACTAGAATGATTTTAAATTCCATATTTAGTGGACATCTCCTAGGATTAATCCAAAACAGAAATCTAAAAGGTAATGTCTCTTTACCTTGTTAAAACCCCAGACCCCTACCTCCTTTCCTACAGTTGCTGCTTATGCCTAAGTCTGGTATGTATTTATTTATTTACCAATATTATTCAGCTTAGACTGTCCAGATGAAAGTGAAAAGCATTTGGGATCATCAAGAAGGAACCTCTGGCCAATTCACACTTCAGTGCATGACTCATACCAGAGAGGTATAAGCTGATGTAACTCAAGAATTAATTGCTATGGTATTCTCTTCTCACTTGATTTATTCTTTTTCTCTTTATAAAATACAGCATAAAGTGCAATGGAACAGAACACAATTCATTGGTCCATGGAATAATATTTCCTAATCTCAAAGTACTTCGGTGCTACCACATTGTTTGGTTAAAAACTTCGTAGTTTGACAGGACTGGTCAGGTTAACACTTGGTTTATGGCATTGGTGATAAAAGCTTAATTGCAGCATTACCTACTGGTTTCAAGGAAATTTTTTTCAAAACTATATATGTGTGGCATGCTTCCTTTGGCCCCTATTAAAAAAATAAAAAGTTATTTTTATACATAATTTAGCTACACATGAGCTTCCCAGAATACAAAAACGTTTGACAGTAAACATGAGATTCCCCTACATGTCTCCAACCCAAAATTTCCTTAAATCTGACAAACAGTGAAACACTCACAATGCAAATCCTGTAACATTTGCTTCTTGCTTTTTCCCCAAACAAATCCCACACAATTTCTCAGAAAGTACATTCCTCTGTAATTCTAATAGATTTTAATTTGCATATACTTCCACAGATTAATTGCAAAAATGCATGAGAGGTCACTTTATGTGCTGTATAATTTGAAATGATTCCCTGTAGAGCCCTGTTTAGTGCAGCCCTGGAATGCTTTCCATGCATTTAAGACTATAAGCAAGGGAGGGCATGGGCTGCGGAGCTGATACCAAGGAGTCCTCCTCCTGCTTCCACTTCCATGGGTTCTCAGCTCCAGAGTCCCACTCACCGAGCGGGAGGTATGTCACATATGAACATATTGCTGAAGTCAAGGGATAGAAGAATTCAAATAATAAATTCATTGTTTCAATCCTTGGTTTTTCTCTGGCAAACTCAGGGTTGCTTTTACACTGCCCTCCCTCCAAAAAAAGGCAGTGCACGTAAAAGCGTTGCTGAGTGGATTTGAAAAGCACTTTCACACTCCCTTCAGCAAATTGAGAGTTAATCCAGTTTGAGAGGGAAGGAGGAATTTTTCCATCATTTACCAGCTTATGAATTTTAAGAACAGTGGAACTGAATAAACCGGAATATTCAATATTAATTTTATTTTATTTTACTCCTTACAAGAAAACAGCGTTAAAGCTTGAAATTTTTAAGAAATTATTGCTTGCCACACTAACAGGTGCCAAATGTTAACAGTACTGTCTGCTCCTTAAAACACCTTGGAGATGTCAGGAAAACTGAAGCCCTTGGAGATTTCGGATGCTTCCACTTGAAAGTCTATCCAAATAGTGATTAATTACTGATTATTTCAACAGTGGAAAAAAATCTGCCTGTCACTTAATAAATGCCTGATACTGAAATACATGTATTAGCAGTAATATTCTGAGCTCATAATTCATTTATCCCACGTTCACTTTATCATTATAATTACTAAAGAAAATATTTTTCATTAAATTATCAGCTTTGTCTCAGTAGAAACCCACGCTGTATTCACGGCATGTCAAATATTTTCATTTCTTTCTATTATTTTTCCATTGGGTAGAACAATTCAGTGTTAAATTTGTTTGTGCTGTTTCCAGATTGTAGGAGCTCGTTCTCGACTGTTGAGCTTGGTGAGGCTTTTTTTAATTTTATTTTAAGAAAAATGGAGAGAATTCCCTTCTCAGCAGCCCTGCTCCTCTAGGTTGATACAATGCTGCCATCACATGGCACACATTTGGCACAGCACGTGGGAAGGGGGGAGGTTTTCGTCCTAAGCTACATTCCAACCATATACTCACTTGTACAGACCCTGACTGCGCACAAAGATACTTGGCAGCTGGGTACCGCTGATGATTTTTATAAATCTAATAAGACCCAAAGTTTTCTCATGTCAGCCTCTGATACGTGGGAATGCTGACTTTCATCATTTATAAATTTAGAAACATTTCTGTCTCTTAAAACTGCTAAGGGGAACTCACTAATGTTACAAAATACACATCCCAGCTACTGAAAAAGGAACACAGAGGAAAAAGAAAGTAAATAAAAACAAACAAGCAAATCAAAGCAAAAAGTTGGGTTTTTTTATACTTGGATTTCGTTACTTCATGCTGACAGAGAGGCAGGGTTAATGAAGTCAGAGGGTCATAGACATAACAGGCACACCCCTCAAAATTAAACACTTACAGGATTATACCTAGCGTGAATATTTTCAAATGTATCTTATTTTAAAAGAATGCCTCAATTAATTTGTCTCAGCATGACCACCCATGCGTTACTTTAGGTTGCACATCAGATTTTCTTTATTCATCCCCAAAAATAAGGGAGAGATTGAATTGAACTAACCAAAACTTTGTAAACCAATACTAAGCATCATAAACGTTAATAATCTTGAGCTGACAGAGGGATTCCAGCCATAAGAAACCAGCAGTGTACCTATTTGAAACAATGATCCCCAAATCCCTCTAAAACCATTCACAAGATCACAGGCAACTCCTTGAGGATGAGAGAAATCATGCAACAAAACATTTATCCAGAAGGAAAAATGAAGAGTAAAGAAAATGTAGACAATCAACTCAGGTACCAGAAATGAGTAATCAAATTGATCCCATCCCCTATCTTTACAATAAATTAATTACAGAGCACATAAGGAGAAACTGAATTGTTCCCAGTTTGTGTTTCATCTCTGATTCTTTCCTTGCTAAGATAGTTACCACAAAAGACTTTGTGCCCTTGTAACAACGCAAGTGAGGAAACACTGATGCAAGTAGGAAAAGTTGGTGTTTGATAATAGAAAAGTAAATTTGATACATGCATTGCTAAATCTGCTGTGCAGAGTGGTATTTTCTCAGTTACTCAGGGGAAATTGGCTGATGTAAGCCAGCACAGAAAGTTTAAGTATTTTTATTTTTAAAATAAAATATCATTGCTTCTATGAGCAAAGTTCTCAAAATATTTTCCTTTTTTTGTGTGTATGTTTTTGTGGTTTCTTTTGAAAGAATTGTAGTATTACCACAATAATGTCCTTTTTCAGAAAGATATATATGACCGTGTGTTCCAAAATTCACCAATAATTTTATCTTTCCAGGACATACAGCTCCTATTTGAAATTAGACAACAGTTAAAGACTTGGTTGAAAGAGACATTTTTTCCCCTGTGACCATTGTTGCAGCAAAGCATAGAAATGCCAAGATTTTTCAAACAGTTGTTTGTTATTTTGAAGTTGAAAGAAATACAATCAATTGGCTACTCAGTTATTTTGGAGGCAGCAATTAAGCTGCAATAGGAATATCTGGGAAGGGAAAAGGGAATTCTGTACCAAAATCAAATGGTTTGTACTTTAGCAGTGTGCTATCATTTGCTCTCAGTATCAACAACGTTAACTTTCACACACAGCACTCTGTCTACGAGTTAATGGAAAATGAAAATTGCCTAGCACACCTGTTGGAAACTGCAGCCACAAACTCTGTAATTGAAGGTCAAGCCACAAAGCTAACAAATATTTCACTCCCTTTTTCTAATCTGTCCCAAGACTTGCATCACTTTCAGAAATATGTGAGTGGTCCTATGCCACACCCAGCAGTGACCAGATCAGGAAGACATTTTCTGATATTATGAGTTGCTTTGTACATCATTGCACCTGGGCAGTTTCCAAGTTTTTCACAGGCGATTATGAAGACAGGGGAGAAATGCCACCGAATGACTACTGCTTCTACTTTCTTCAGATTTTCTAATTTCTCCTTAAAATGTTCTGAGGTTGCAGAGTCTTAATGGTTTATAATCTGTGCTTACAAACACTATAACATATTTGTAAAGCTTGCATTACAATAAAGTACTTTTTTTCCCTATTCTAAATGTAACCTATAAAAAGATACCACAAAGAAGCAGAAAAAATCATCATGGATTTCACTACTGTTAAACACATAACTGAGTAGAAACTGAGACTGTGTGAGAACTTGTTCCAGGGCTCATGAAAAAGGAAGGGCCCTGCTATTCCCAGTTCATTCCCTCCATTTTTTTTGAATTGGATAACTTATTATGTCTATTCCTACCTCAAACAGAGCAGTGGAAATAACATTTTCTTATGTAAACAGACTGGACGATTACAGGAACCTTGCTAAATATTGAATTTGTGAAGGCAGAAGTTCAAGACATCTGTTTGAATTGTATTATATAGTGACTTACATATTGATTTCAAAAAGTGAAAGTGTAATGGTATGCGTTACAATATACTTCATATTATAATTATTATGATCAGAACTGGATTACATTTCTGAGGGCAGGAGAAACACACCTTCGAGAGGAAAAATGGATTATATTCTTCCCTAAAACACTCCTTCAACAAGTGTTACCCTGTATTTCCTTTTCTAAAACAAACATTACCTTTACCAAACATATCAGTAAATCCAAAGATCATCACATACAGTGTATTTTAGGTAATTAGGTGGCCCCCAGAATCCAGATACATTCAAATTTTCCCCATAATTTGGTGCTTTATCTTTAGGTCATGTGGACTTGTATACCAAACATCCTATACTGGGGCCCTGGCCTTGTATGGGGAGAAAGAGAATAAATAGTCTGCTTCAGTCTTTCAGTGACTGTTCTTCTTTTATCAGATAAGCTCAGCTAGCAGGTGCATTGATAAGTGGCCTGAGCCAAGCTCCATTCCTGCCTTCCTACTGTGAGGGGAGATAATAGTTCCATTTTATTGTACTTATCCTGCACGGCCTAGCTTTAATTGGCCAAAAGAAGTATAGAGGATCTTATTCTTCCTCCTCTTCCCTCTCTCTCTTTGATCTGATCCTGTCTTGTCTTGAAAAAGTCACCTGAGTCCCCAGCTTCCTGTAATAACAGCTATTGTCATAAATACTATGTTTTAATCCACAAAATATAAGCTCATGATTGACATGATTTTAGTACATCTAGAGCAATGTAATTTAATCGTGTGGGACAGTAAATCTGCTGGCATCTACTGGAAATGAATTTTCCTGACTGGAAAACTGTACTTACATGAATGCATTCTTTTTGGAAAAAGAATTCTGAAAACATCTTTAGTTTTTCTTTGGTTTTATAACGAAAGGAAAAGTATACAGAAAAATCATTCATGTCAATTTGCAGAACTATTGTAACTACCCATCTTTATAAGGATTGCAGCTAACGTAGTTTTCACGAAAGTTGTTCTCTCCACAGCACTACTTAAAAGAGCTGGGTTTCTTACACGTATTCTCATCTTTATTCTGTCTGATATTGGATTTTTGTCGATTTAGATCAAGCCATAACATTAAAACTGTTAAGCAATGTTTGGATAGGGGGTATGCATGTTTAATACATGCCCCCATCAGGTAAATGGACTTTCCATGTTTAAATTCAGTAGCTTATAAAGACTTTTTTTTTTTTAATGTTTACATATGTAATGTGGAATATGAAGAAACCTTCATCAGTCTTTATGTGTCTTTACCACTTCTACTTTTCCTCCAAGAATCATTTTAGAGGGATCAGGATACTTGTAGTAATTGAAGATGAAGGAAACTTCAGTATTCAAATTCTCCAGCTCTAGTTAGCACTGTAAGCACAGGTAACATCGTTTTCGTTTTGGTACCCCACGACATTTAGACTTAAGTGATTACTTTAAATAAACAAGCCTCCAAGAAAAGTCTATCAGTTCTGATAGACTAAACAGTTCTGGACTAAACCAGATTGTAAGTCTTTGTGCACTGTCTCTGATTTAACACAATGCACTGCAATGAGGGCAGAGACGACCCCCCTTTGTCAAATTTTAAGAAGCCTTTGAAATAATAACTGATGGAAAACTGCAAAATCGTGAGCTCTGCCTTGAATTGAAAGCTATACATAGTGCTGAAGAGCTCTGTACAAAACCACTGTCGTCTGTACAGAACCAAAGCATGTTGCTTCTGTTCCTGGAAATATTCTGAACATTAGGCTTGTGATGAATGAAAAACTGATAATAGGAAACTTAACAGAAGCCTTGCCATAGGCCTAACTGAGAGGAACTCAACCCAGGAAACTTTCCATATGTCCAAGCATTTTCAGGAAGACACTACTAAGTAAATGCTGTGTTATTTTCACTCATAAGAATGTAGAACAAATTCTCTTGTTCTAGGTCATAATCTTTAACGGAAGAATCTTGTGGGAATATCATGTGCTTCCAGCTATTCCAGGCATTTAAAGTTTTAGCCATTGCTTTTCTGTTCTTGACTTCCAGACACTGTCCCACAGGAATTCTATGTGAAGACACTGGTAACATGCTCTTGCTGAGTTTATAAGGTATTTAGAAAAACAGTTGAATTCTAGCAGTTTAAGTACCACTCTGACTTAATCTGGTAACGCTTTTTCAAAATAAGTATTTTAAGAAGGCTCTGTAATAGAGTACATTGTCCTAATTTAGGCAACAATGAGGCAGACTTTTTAATTGATAATGATTAGTGAATTTTCTAAATCTGTAAAACTTAGCAGGCTTAAGCTTCCAGCAAATACCAGTGCCTCTTTTTACACCACAGCTTTCATTTAAAAGAAAAGCAAATACATCAGCCTGCAGCTGCTGATGCTGCAAACACTCCCCAAAAAAGGGCTTTTATTCCACTTACCATGCAGCAGGAACATCTACACGCATCATTTCATGTAGACTAAAATTCAGGCTTTTTTATCTGGCCTATTCCAACCAGAAAGATAAAATTAAGGTTTTTTTTGGATTTTTTTGTTTGGTGGTTTTTGGTTTTTGGGGCTTTTTTAATTAGAGCATTATCTAGAGATCAACTATTTATCTCTGGCTAAAATCTTGACACAAACTTATTCAGAGATCAATGATCTAACCAGACAAGAACTGAGAGTGAGCAGCAAGTTTTACCTAGCCTTTCATTTTACTGTCTGATTATGATCACTGCCTGTTTTGTTTCTAGCTTTGATTAAACACTGCTTGTCTAAGGTAAAGCAACTTCACCTGTTTCTTAGCACAAGTTCTAGAAATTTGAAAATTATGTACAAACAAATTAGTGATGCCGTTATGTTCTCAGCGGGAGCCTACTTTCTAGGCTATGAGTAAACGCACAGGAGCACACACAGAGCCCCAGGCACTGGTAGTTTGAATGAAGAAGTCGGGGGGAAACAGGTACATTGACACAAAAGGCATCTGGATTAGAGATTTTTCATTCAAGTACTTCCTTATCCTGTCCATGTCCTTGTCTTTTTAAACCTGCTCCATATTGCCTTTTGTGAGCAAATTTACATCGTCAGCCAGAGGAGCAGAGGTGCTCTTCAGAGTTGGATCAGGCCACTCAGTCTCCACCAGCTGTTTTAAATGGGATGGAACTCTCAATCCCCTTGGGCAAATTGTCCCGGTGCATAACCACTCCTAACAAAGAGAAATTTGAAGTTAAATACAGATGAAACTTCTCTAGCTGTAGCTTGTATCTTCTGCTTGTCCCACCATTGGGCACCTTAGGCTCCACTTTCTCTACAACCACCCAAAAGTTTGTATAAATATCACTGATCTCTTCTTCTTGGCATCTTCACTCCAGCCTGAAGAAATTCCATCTCCCAGCCTCTGCTGGTGTATTCTGTGCTCCAGCCCTCTGACCACCTCAGTGTCCCAGTTCTGCAGTTTGTCAAAATCCCTCCTGGGGCCTGGGGCTGGGGAGTGTCCCAAAAGCATGGACTATACTCCAAATGCACACCTCATGAGTTCTAAATTAATGGGAATCATCGCTTTTCTCAACCTGTCAATTACTTGGGTCCATGTGGTTACCCAAGTTATTTTCTAAAATGCTGATTTCCAGCTAGTCAGATGCAGTTTCTGCTGTTGCAAGAGACTATTCCACCCCAGACACAAACTTCTGCCTTTCCGAGGTTGACGGTAGCTCCTTCTTCCAGGTAATAGCAAATAATTTTATTCTAAAACTTTATTTGCTTTCATCCTCTGCTCCAAATTATGAATAAATAAACACAACTAAACAACTTTTTCATTCTGTCATTAATCATCCAGACTTTTCCGTGAGTTTGAATTGCTTGACAATACCAGCCATAGTAAATATCTGAAAAATCTCTGCTTAGCAGAGATGTCATTCATATCAGCAGTATGTACAGATTTAAATGAAATTATAGAGCATGAAACCAAAACAACTACTTCCTTAATACAGGTTGAATTCTATGATGCTTTCTTATTCAATTAGAAACTTCTTTACATTAGAAATAATTTTGCTAGAGCATGGATTTTATCCATGCCAGTGGCAGAACTGGACCATTTTACAATATTTGCTATTTTTTCCCCATGTACCTTTTGGCTTGATAATCAGTAAAGAGTTTCTTTACCCAAATAATATCTCTAGCCATACTGACAGATATTTATGTATTTCACGTTAAAAAACTCCATAGTAAACGTAGACAACTCTCCTGTTCCACTTGTGATCCTCAAATGTTTCTACAGAAATCATAGCAATGAGTAAACAAGAGAACCTCACAAAACACCACTGTGCTCAGTGAGCACTGGGTAGATGCAGTGGACATTCTATCTTGCCTGATTGACTCCAGGTTTCACATCTTGAAGAGTTCATCTTTTGCAGGCACAGCTACTCTTAAAAGGAACAGCTGACTCCTCAAGAAAATTGCAAGTCTTAAAAAAGAGTATACAAAATTCTTTAAAATCTAACTCAAATTACTGCGGCAATTATTTCTTACAAAGCAGAAACTGAGAAGGCAGCCTTAAAATTGGCAAAAGGATATCCTAGAAACTCATTTTCACTTGAGAAGTGGAAGCCTGTAAAGCAATATTCAAGACAGCATCTGTGATAAGCTGAAGGAACAAACTGTATGTTCAGAGCTGCATTACAGGAAGTTGTCTAACAAAAGTAGAAAACATGTGAAAAAAAATCTAGTAATGGCAAGAATAAACTCTTATCAGAGAGTGCGGCAGAAGAATTGAAAAGACTTGTTTAGTGTCCCAGCTAAAGTCCAGTCAGGCTGAAAAAAGACACTTTTCCAAGAATGAAACTGGGATCAAAAGGTCCAACAAAACCTAGCTTAGCTTTGCATAAGTCATCAGGAGCTGCTGGTGAAAATTGACTGCCAAGGGGCAGTGAACAAAACAGAGAAAATGCTGCAGGATGGTTGGCTTCTCCAAAGCCTAGCAAAAACTTACAAAGGAAAAGTTAAATGTTAGGAAAGAGAAAATGTGTGTATACACCTTTATTGCTCTTGCCTTTCCCTTTGCATGCTATGTGCCTTTGAGTGAATGAATAGAAGATGGTTTGTTTGGAAGACGCTGCTTTTGACTCATTTGGACCAGCCTCTGTCACAAGTCACTGAACTAAAAGGGCTTAGCAGTGAACAACAGATCTGAGCCTGTCCCTTAATGCTGCTTGGAAGTCAAACTCCAGATGGACCTGGATATCAGGAGAATGGCTTACAGGGGTGGGTCCTCAAATCAGGATGAAAGGATCCCAAAGCACTGCTCACCCCTCAGTTCCCCAGTATGCCCTTGGACCCTACAAAGCCATAGTTTTGCCTTTAGAAATAAATATGCACCTCCTTGTTTTCACTCATTATCCTCAGACAAGGCATTATCTACAGATGTTAATGGGCAATAGCAAATGGCATTTACCAGCCAAAATCCTGCTTCACCAGGAAAGCTGAACTAGTCAGTGTCATGGGCAGAGCATTGTTATTGAAAATACGAAATTCAAGTGGGATTGTAATCTGAGTTCCCACTTCTGGGTGCATTGCACAGTTTCCATAAAGCTCAGTATATAAAACTGGTTGCTTAGGGAGTACTACAGAAACAACAGCCACAGGATGCTGGTTTTGGCAAGGGATCCAGCTGTTGGGTTAAAAATAATCTCAATAAAAGATAAAGAAAAAGTAGCAGGTTCCGAAGGAAGAAATCTGATAAAATTAAAGTGTAATAGACACTTCAAACTGTGTGATCTGACCTAATAAGTTATTAATAGGGAACCATTACTCTTCATACATTTTTTATGAGGAAGGCATTGCCTTTTTGTCAAGATTAGTGGATTATAAAATATTTGTGCTACACAATATAAATGACCCTACCTATTAATAAGTCTCTGGAAAGATATGCTTAAATTGAATTACATTAAGAAGAAAAGTGCCAACAGAAAATTAGGCATAATTAATGAGAACACATAAATAAACCAGAGATAGAGGGAAAAGGACATTCTTTCCATTGATCATTTTAAGGATTAATTGCTGATATGCTCTAATGACATACCAACTATTACTGTTTTTATAAGGACCATTTCACAGAAGATAAAATCCATGTAACTATGAATATGTATTGCAATTTATTGCCAGAAGACAATTACACTGATCACATAACTCTAATTAGTCAGTACAGTATTGAAAGCTAAAAGATACAGCTTAAAATTTAATATACAATAAGGGCTCATTACACTCTTCCAATAAAATAGATTTATTTCATTTTTTTTCTTTTGCAGGTATTCAAATACTCAGTCTTTCCTGAATGTTTTCAGGACAAACAGCGCTGAAAGTGAGGACATGGGCAACACTGCAGTTATTTTCCAGACCTTGCAGAGCAGCAATACCTGGGAGAAAGAAAATTATTTTTCACATCACATTCACATAAGGGACAAAGTGAATAGAGTTACACAGTGTATGAGCACTCCAGTCTTCTCTATTCACCAGCATATATGAGGTTGCCTTAGATATCACAGCTCTGCCTCCAGGGTGTGCAACCACATTCTGGTTTTCACAGACTCACAGAAACTTTTGAAGGCTTTCATTATTAATCAGGAATATAAATATGAAGCTTTATTGCTCAATCTTTTTAAAAATATCTTAGAATTATAAATAGGATAATTATTTTGCTCACAAAGTCCCCAAAATAAAATAGTTTTTTTCAAAAAGTTAAATAAGGCCCTTCTTCCTAGGTGGAAGAAAAGAAAGAGGACCCATTCATCAGAAATAATCCACCTGAAACAAAACACCTTACACTAATCCCCTAAAAACCTTATCTACTCCTTGACACTGTTGTAACAAACACTTCCAAAGTACTGTGCCAACATTGCTCATGTGTTCAGTGGATTTTAATTAGAGCTCTGAAAGCTTGGGAAAACTGTCCGAGCGAGCAAGCTGCTCTTTTCAAACAGCAGCACAACTGTCCTTTTACCCATGTCCCAATCAGAGCATATGTTTAATTAAAACCAGTGCAAATAATGGAGACAGAAGAGAAAAATCTCCTTCCCACAAATTAGTGAGGAGAATATCATTAAGAAGGTGCACAGCAAGCTGAAGAAAGCAACCAACCCGTGTTGTTCTTTAGTTGTACTCTGACCTGGATATCTATGGATAGGTCTTGGGGAAGCATTGTTTGTGAATGGTATGAATGGCTTCATATACAAGATTCTTTAAATGCTTCACAGAGAACAGAGGTATTTAAGGATGAATAGCAAAAGGAAAACTAGAGCAAATAAGGGCACAGAGAGAGGTAGAGAGAGAGTTTTCACTTGTTCTGCTGTTGCAGTAGTAATCACCTCAAATATTTGTCAGGTAATACTTATTTTTCTAATTCACCTTGAGAGAATGCCTATCCATCTGTCACCTTTACGGAGGCAAACCAATTCCACAGTCCACCTCACCAAGTGGGTTAGAGGATATGTTCTACTCCTCCTACAGCATCAATCTCCCAGCCTAGTGAACACTCTCACTTTGTTCTGTTCTGGAATCCACCACAGACGGCGTCAGAATAAAACCCACAACATCTATGGGAGGAGAGAAAGGGTCCAGTGGTAAGAAAATGCTGCAGAGGCCAAGGAGGAAAACCTTGGTCCAGCTGTGTTATGATCACTCCAGCCAGGAAATTCAAGCTCATTGCAGAGAGATGTAAGATGAAGAAGATCAACTGGACCACAGTACAGAAAACATACCAGTGAGTAGAAAGAACATGAGATAGGAATGAAGATTAAAAGCAAAGGAATGGCTGTGTGGTGTGCATGTATAAGAAGGAAAAATTAAGCACAAAACCAAGAAGAATGATGGTCGCAAGAGTAACAATAAATCAGTCACATTCTACAGGTTACTCTGATGCCTAGTTATTGAAGCAAGGTTGAATACGAAAAATATCAATAAAAGATGGGACTTCCTCATGCAATCTTTCATCAGGACTTGAACCTGCACAAGAAAGCTAGCAATATTGAGCCTATAGTTTTTCTAAAAGTTACCAATGCTGAGCCTAAAACTGTTGTTTTGCTTTTGAAAGTAAAGATATAGAAAGGTTGGTATTTCAGGGATATCAACCACAATTATTTTTATATATAATTATTCATATAATTACAAAAATAAGCACTACAGAGAACAGAATAAATCAAAAAGATCAAAATAAATGTAAAGAGACCTAGACAGTATGTGAAATGCTTCTGGAGGATCTCTAATTATCATTGCCAGACTGTTTGTCCTACTAAGTCAGTATACAAACAATCTCTACCTAAGAGCTGGGGTCAGGAGGGTTACTCCTGAGCATTTCTGAATGCTCAAGATGTTTAACAAATATCGAATATCAGTGCTAAATATGAAATAATTTTGTGACTAGCTACTGTGCAAATGAGAGAAAATTTAAGATCAATAATAATTTTTTTATATATGTGCTGAAAAACGAGGATGAGGTCTCTCATTGGGGCACAGAGTGAAATAATAAGGATAAAGGCTCAGGAGTTCTTACAATGTTATTTTTTAAACCAATGGCAAGGTACATTTGGACTTTTCTATTTGGGTAGTTGTAATTCTTTGATCTTTCAGCTACATTTAGCAGATTGAAAAGACAGTAGAATGGAATTTGAGAGATGATATTGATGCTCAATAGCAGTCATTAAAAAGTACAACTGTTCAGAGTGAGAAGAGGGTAGAAGTCTCTCCTGACCTTAAGGAGTAGCATGTTATAATGAAGATTTTCTACACAATTTAAAGATTTCTCTGTTCTACAGGGTCCACTGTAACCTTTAATTAAAAAAAAAAAAAATAAATAAAGGAGGAGAGGTTGTTTTAAATCTTGAGAGAAAAGCTGCCACCTGCAGTTTGTATACCTATCAGACAGTAACAACCTGCATAGGAAGCAAATGTTTCATCATCAAGCAAATGTTTCATCATTGGTTGTATTAGGTGAAAGACTTTGTTGAAGTGCCTGGAGAGTTCAAAGCCGTGTTTTCAAGAGCTGTGTTTATTGAGCTGCAGAAGCTTTACATGTTTTCTCTGGATGAGGTTTTAAGCCCATCTGGAGATGAAACACAGGCAGACTTGCACAACCCCCCTATTTATCTGCCACCCCACTGGAAAGGGGAGGGGAATGGAAGTAAAATTTGTATGTTGATATAGGAACAGTTTAATAACTGAAAATAAAGTTCAATACAATGACAATGGTAAATAATAATAATGGTGATAATAAAATGGAAGAAAAACCAAAACAAGTGATGCACAATGTAATTGCTCTCCACCCAGTGACCAGTGCCAGACCCCCCTTCCCAAATCCAGATCATCCACCCTTCTGGAAACTCCCCCAGTTTATACACCAGGCATGATGTTCCATGGTGTGGAATGTCCATTTGATCAATTCGGGTCACATGTCCCAGTTATGCTCTCTCCCAGCCTGGTTTCTTTGCATACCTTCTCACTGGCAGAGCATGAAATGAGAGGAAAAAAATGGCCCTTGACTTTGAATGAACACAGCTTAGCAAAAAACTAAACCGTCAGTGTGTTATCAACATCTTTGTCATTCCAAATCCAAAACACAGCACTGTAACAGCTGCTGAGAAGAAATTAACTCCACTCTATCTGAAGTCAGGACATCAGGAATAAAAAACTATTGCTAAGCATTTTCTGAAAATAGTTGCAAATTTTTTCAGTTGTTTTTCAGGTTTCTCATGGAAGCAGGATGGCTTCAGGGAGGTGGTAGGCACCACACATACACCTGGAGGCAGCTATAAAAGAAAATTCAAAAAACCTATTCACATCCCTAAGAGAGATTACTCTTAATGCCAACTGCACTTGAAGTCATAATCCTCTATAAATGTAATTCAGTGTGTACAAAGCATATTACTGATTTCTCAGCTTACAGCCTTATGGATACTACTTTACTCTTTGCCTTACTCTTTCAGATTTCAATACTCATCAAACTGAAGGATTTTTCCCCCCTAATACTGCATCCAAGTTATTTATATGCCTTTTGCTCTCCAGAGCCTAGGACATATTAAAGAAATGTGAAGCTTTGATATGCTTCAAGGACTGCTTATACCTAAAGCACTGCTGTTCCTGGAATACCCACTTTAAGAGACTGTGTTGCTGAATTGTGATTTGCATATGAATGCAGCTACAATTTGAAGGGGAAGCTACTAACCGGGAAAAAAGGTGCAGAAGTGGTAGTCAGTAATGACACTGCCTCCATTTAACTTTCCTTAGCACAAAAAAGTTGTGGTATTTCAAACGAGCAGAACTCAGATTATGTTTCTGTACTCTCACAGGTTGACCCTGAATTTAATTGTGGTAGAAGAGTTTCCAAAAGTTTGAGTATTTTCAACTTTGAGTCCTGAGTTGTCCCTGGCTTTAAGATGAAATGACTGCTGACTGTTTTTGAGATCTATATTGGTTTACAGTCATATGTTTCAAACACAAATAAGAAAAAATCTCTGTTTTAAAAAATCCTATAAGAAATTGCAGAGAAAACACATTTATAAGAAGCATAAGATATCCAATGTGACAATATTCAATAGGCTGTTTTGGCTCTCTAATTCGTGAAAGGCACTGTTCCTTGCAACTCTCACTCTGAATGACGAAGTTTTGAGAGGGAACTAAATAATGTTCTCTTCTATCCCTACTCATTCAAATATAATTACCAATGTTATAATTACCAGTGTTAGGAGATTGGGTTGTTTATCACAGAGACTTTTTAAACCTACCTCATTATCCTCTCATGTTGTTCTACAACTCCCAAGTCCTGAATTGCATTAGTGCTCACTGATCATAAATCCTAGTGTCTGTCACAAGCAGCTCTGTTAAAGAAGAGGAGACACAAAAAGATTAAGAAAGACAGAAGGGAACTACAGGTAGAAAACTTAATGTTGTTGAAAATGATCAGCAAACTATAACCTGATTTACCTGATCTGGTGGCATCATCTGCATATCTAGCAGGAAAGTGGAATATCATTAAACCAGTCATTTCCAGCACCATTAACAAGCAATGCTACTGACAATTTCAAACACAAGAAGTGCCCACTGGATATCAGTCCTAACTAATTCCCACTTTGTATCGGTTAATCCTGTATATACCTTGCTTTTGCTGACTCCTTTCAGTTGATTTGGTTACATATAAAAGTTCTTCACTTGTGTAACAGGGTTTGGGATATTTCTTAAAATTTTAAAAGCATCTGCCAATAATTCTACATTTTTTTGCACATCTCACTCCCACCAAGGGCTGCAAGTCCCAGAGCTGCAAGTGCTGTCATCCAGAAGAAACAGCATAAGGAAGGAGGATTACTCTAGAATACATTGTCCTCTTAAACCACATGATGTATTCAGGGAATTAAATTTTCAACAAGTCATTTACTGATAGCCACTCTGCCACCAGCTTAAGTTTCTTGTGGTTCCACAGGCATTTATAGGACAGGCCTTTGTTATGGAAAGATGCTATGTGGAAGTATTTCTGCTTGTCTTTCTCTGCCAAAGTTTGTTCTCACCAAACAAGGTCAGAGTTAATAAAACACACACCGCAAATCCATTTAATAACTTTGCCTCTCAGTTTTCATAGCAATTATGAAATGGCAACAGCCCTCATCACAGAGTACAGGTGATTAACTGAAGTGCATTCACTATTGATGGGCTGCAAGTGTAAATGAAACTGCAGCAGCTCAGTGCTGCGGGACTTTAGAGCACATTTCTCACTGCCCAGCTTTTTTGAGATTGTTATCATTTCTCTGAAGTGAATACTCTTTGGTGGAACATTTCTTGCAATGGAATTTATTTACCATGCATGTGTAACAAGGTGGTATAAGTTCCACCAGGAGGTAATATCATTAGCATTTTCTTTTCCGGAGATATCAGGTTTTCCTTTTCCTTTCTTCTTCTTTTTCTTTTTTTTCCTCTCTTCTTGTGGAGGGCAGGAGGAATTGCAAATAGTCACTGAAAGAATAGAAGTCCCGGCTAATTCCAGGCTTTCGATGACTGCAGTTTTAGCTCAAACTATGTACTTGCTCAGACATAGCTAAAATACTTCTCGTCTTTTCTCAGCTTTCTTCTAGTACAAATCACATATTTTCATCTAGGCCCTTCTTTCAGCAGTAACTGTGTACTTACTACCAATAATGTAGCAAATACATATATATGCATTCACACACTTTTTAAAATCTTCCCTGATCTTCAGGCTTTCTGTCTCAAAGGAGGTTAGTTGCTACTTTGTGAAACTTGGTGCAGTCTCAGAGTTCTAGTAATATGAACCAAGGCAATGATCTTTTGTGTTGAAAACTAATCGTTCTAAATTTTCTTTTCATTTCTGAGACCTCAACAAAAATAATGGTGGATCAACAGTACAGGCTCTACGACAGGAAGCATTTCACCTAGATCTTAAGGAGCTTTCATTTGCCTTATTAAACATATTAAAGATCACCTTCTCACTCTGAGTTCTATTATTTTCCTTTGCTCCTTCTGAGTGTCTTTCCAACTTTGTGCTGCAGGTTAACATAGGAGTTGGGGTCTCATAGAAAATCTTTCATGCTATATTGCAAATTATTCAGGGAGTTGAAGTAGGATCTTTTGCAGAAGCCTGCTTCAGATCCCAGTGTCAACATTTTTCTTTTTACTTTTTATTTTCCATCTCTTTTTATTGGTTTGGTAACCTCAATAACCTGAGGAATCAGACAAGTCAGCAGGAGTTAAGAAATTTATGGAAACTACCAAGCAGAGTGGCATTGACATGTTGTAAAAGGAGACATTAGGGGAGGGATGAAAAGGAAAACATAAGAAGGCTTCATTTGGAATACAGGATGTAATTAAAAGCAAGCAGATTAAATCACCTCACACCACCAGCTGAGTGTAAGAATTTGCTAAGTATCAGTAATTGAAGTTACATAGCACTGAGACCCATGGAATAATCTTGAGGTTCATGAAATGAAGCATATCAAGTAGGGTTTGTCAGGGTGCTAAGAAATTGCTCTGTTGTGTCATTCTGGAGTGGGACAGAAATTTGCACTGTTTATTTCCTTGATCTCTAAGTGGAGGTGGTGTTCCGCTCTGTGGAGAGGGGAAATTGAAAATATTTCTTTCATATTGAAAGGACTTCATGTAACCAACCTGGTACAGCACCGTTCCAGTAATTGAGATTTGCAGCAAAGGTTTTGTTGACTTTCCTGTTCTCCCCGTCTCATCCTGTGACTGAACTGATTAACCACTTGTGATGAATATTAATCCCATTACTTAAGATGTCATTACAACGTGTTCAGATGACAATAAAAGAAGCAGAAGAGTAGAGAATAATAGAATGAGTCTGCCCTAGAAAGGGTCTGTGGGTAGCCTACAAGTCACAGGACACTACTACCCAGAAGTGTACTGACAAGACATGCACAGTTTTGGAGTCACTGAGTTCCTTGATCCCTTTCCTATTATCTCCAATGGTCCTTCTTTACAGCCTAAAAGTCTGCCAAGTGACAATTACATCCTGAATTGCTGTCTTGTGAAGTGAGAACTGAACAGGCTTTATGCCATCTATAAAACAGGCCATGCAGTCTGCTTGGTGAAATGTCCCTTGCTTATACAAGGTCAGGTGCAAAAGGTGCCATTTGATCACTCTGGTCCTGCTGTGCAAGACATCCGCCAGCGAATGGAGAGGAAACTGTACTGCAATGCTGCCAATTATTAAGCACTATTAGAGAGTCCACTTGATTAGAAGTAAAACCCCTTCATTACACATAAACCATTCCAGTTTACAGAGGGGTTTTTAGTTCCATCTTTCAACTCGATTGTTCTGATGGTACAATAAAAATGAGAACTCTGACTCCTCCGTGACACTTACCTTCTTCCCCAATCATCTCCCTGGCCTGACCTTGACCTATAGAAAGACTTTAGCATTTAATGATAATGTGGTTTGTGGTAGCAGTAACCGCAAAACAGGATCTTCCCAGTGGCTTCAAGCCAGAATGTTACTCAGTAGCTAATGGTTGGAATGGAATGATAACAGATATGGGTGAAAAAATCTGAGATTTTGCATTTCTGTTAGTTTGAAATAAGAAGAAAAATCTACACTAGAAGTATCTAATCTTGTGAAGTGTTTCTGATTCTGCAAGGTGTTCCTTTGAGAAGTTACAATAAAGCATATTCAAATGTTTCATCCATGGATCTCACCATTAACATCCCAGTTGTGTAAATATGAAAAAAATCTACCTAGAAAAAACTCAATCAGAAGTTCTAACTTCTTCCTAACACCATTTTATCACTATAAACCCTTTATGCAAAGTGAGGAGTCAAATTTTGCCTTAGGAACAATAATCTACTACAGTAAATTGGCTCATAAAAGCAAAAATTAAGAACAAGCTTTGAATTCTCCACAAAACAGTCTATCTTCTAGAAAGCCAATAAACAAAATAGGTACTCAGTTATCATCAAAATATACCCTTTAGTCTTCATATTAACTTCCGTAATTTCCCAGTTAGGAAATATCATAAGGTTCACCTACATTGCATCATTTTAACCATGCAAGCAGTCATTGTTGATATGGTGATGCCACCTGACACTTTTGGTGAAAGAATCTAGCAATCCTGTTTCCACAGTTAAATTTATGATCTGTTCATCATTCCCTGATAACATATTTTCATTATTACATAGTAGTACTACACAGAGATGATCCCAGTGTAGACCTCAGTCAGGCCAATTAAGTCCATCAGTGTTTTAATACACTGAAATTACTGGTGACAAAATATTAGGCTAACGCCTATAACAATTGCCTCTCCTCTCGTGGTCCTGCAAATTTTACAGTTCTTAAACTTCTACTGCCCATTGCAGCAAAACACAAAATGCTCAGTCCAGCACATGGTGGCATCTTCCTTATTCAGTAGGGCTGCCAAGTCTGAAGCTTCCCATTTTATGACTGGTGTACTAGTTCAAAACAAGATTAATTCCCCTTAGTGATATATAACTATACTAATTTTTAACTGTAAAATATTTTGAATTTATTTGTTAAGTATTGACATAATGATAAAAAGTTAAATTACCTCCAGGACATGAAAAAAGACTTTGATTAAATATTTTTGAAGGATTTTAATATGCTATAAAAGTTGTTCTTAGGCATTTTCTTTCCCCATTATGCAAATATGTCAACTCATTAATAATTAAAAATAGGCAATACATTAATAATTAGGATCCCCCATTACAAATCTGACCTTTAATTGAATTCTATAGAAAGAGACTGTGAAAAATGAGCCTCTTGATTTATGCTACAAATAAAGGTTAAAAAGCGTTTTCCTAGTAGATCTAATTTTTATCATTATTGCCTAAGCAGAAACATTGAGATAAGAATTTTTTTCCCAGTTCAAACTGGTTTTTTGGAAAGGCTACTTCTAAGAAAAAAATATTAAAAGGTATTTATTTATGCACAGTTTAGTGAGATGTGTCACTGGACAAGTGACATACCAATCATAGGTACTCCAGCAGCTTGAAGTCAACCTTTTTCCTTCATTTCTCTTTGCCAAATGACCCACGGGCTTCATGATTACATAATTCTTCACACTTAACTAATTCCTCTTCATAATTCTTCTTGTTAACTTCGTCATAATGTTTAAAGGTAAAAGCATTAACTGCTTGCATAAAAGAATTACTTCCAGTCGTAGGAAAACTGACAATTAGACAGACTGTTGCAATGCCGCAAGGGCACTGCTGCTAGGATTTCCTTCTATTCTCAGTCCTTCC
The DNA here is from genome assembly GCA_013397775.1 of Eulacestoma nigropectus. Lineage (NCBI taxonomy): Eukaryota > Metazoa > Chordata > Aves > Passeriformes > Eulacestoma > Eulacestoma nigropectus. The sequence goes on along the minus strand of VZTE01005680.1, from coordinate 129,538 downwards.
TAAAAATTCGTGTCTGCAATGTAATGGCAGCTATGCAGACACATCATTTTCTTGTAAATTTTGAGCAAAAACATAATTGAGAATGATAAAAATACCTTTAAGGAAATGGAAAAGGGATGCGGAAAATGCTTATGAACACATCAGTGAATGTCCCAATGGGACTAAAAGAACATTTTATCTATTTAAGAGATAATAATAAGCTTGGAAAAATTGTTTTATACATCCTTGCTGCAGACAAAGTACATGAAGTCTAAATGCATATAGAGAGCTTTTGCATGAAAGCTGTCATATATTACAGGTTTGGACTCCTTATTTTATTTCATAGAGATCTGAAGTCCAATAAACACTTGAATGTCCCAGCAGAAAAATTTTCACACTGGCTGGTAAATCAAGAGCACTATTTGGTGCTGTAGTGCACAGCAGAATCAAGTATTGCTATACAAGCTACTACATTGGTACAATGTCCTTTAAAAAATGCTAATTTTGAGAAATTATAAATTTATCAAATGAATAGACATAATCAATTTGAACAGTTAAAGCAGCATTGTCACAGACATGTTCTTCGAATATAATGAAAAGACCACAGCCCCTCTATTCCTAAAAGGAGTAAGAATCACCAAACACCCTGTTAACTCCCACTGATGGTACAGACAGCCAGAACTGGAAACCATTTAGCTTTTGCCTAACTACAAACCCTTGTCAAGACCCATTCTTGTAATATTAATTTTTTTAAGTCCTCAATCTGGATACTCAACAAACTACCCCAGCCATGACCACGCTGAGCAGCAGCTTCACAGACCTTTTGTTAGCCCCACATACAAAGTGTGAAGGAGTCACACGCCTGCATTTTCCTAGTGAGAAGTCAAAAACAACTGGGGCAACATAGTGATCAGCTTAACCAAGAAGTAGTTACACACAGCAATAACATTAACACCGCTAGAATTTATCAGCTCCCAGAAAACATAAGAAGTAAGTCCAAAAGGGCTGGCACTCCTGGGCTCACTTGCAAGCAAATGCTGCTGTGAGGGCTAATTCTGTTCTTGCCTGAAGGGCTGCTAAGTTCATTCCTGCAGTAAAATATGTATTATATGGACTTAAACTGTCCATTGCCTAAGCGGCACTACAGCCAGAAGAGTTTCAGTTATGGTGAAACTGAATTACAACTAATGTTATGAAAGGGACCATGAAAGGCTGCCTCATTAATGGACACAGCATGAAACTTCCTACAGAGGATTTAACAACATCACACTCCCAACCACACCAGAAGAGCTGGAAAGGGTGTTGGATGTGAAATGGCCACCTTGTTCTGAGGTTTTAGCAGACACATTGCACCTTAGCCTGGTTTGGGTACATCAGTATCTGTATGGGTGTGGAATGTGGAAGACTTTTTGCTTCTTAAAGCCAAGGGCACCCATGCCACATTCCCAACAACCACCATGCTTGTTGTGTTTTTTTTAATTTCCGTAGGCGGAACAAATGGCAATGCAGCAGAATCACAGTGTTTGGCCCCTTCAAATTCATCATTTTATTGGCTATCTGCTTAGGCCTAGGATAAAGTTTATAGGTGGGGCTCATCCACCACTCAGCCTGGAGCACTCCCACTTCCCAGTGAAACCCCAAATGAGACACCTGAGTGCCAGGATTCACGAGGCTCTTCCCTCCTGCAGCCAAATTCTGCAACAATGAACTCAAGCAATTAGCAAAAAGCACTTCAGCAGAAATTAAAAAGTTTTCCTTCCACTTTCTCTACTCTTCACCATTATTAAGAAAATTGTTAATCATATATATGTTCAAATGAATTGTGAAAAGGTTCTGTTCCAGCCTAGAAACTGAAAAATGCATGCTCACAAGTATATTGTCACTTTCCGGCAATACTCCTAAAGCTTTCCATCTGCTACCATAGGAATGTACAGCCACTCGCCCATAGTATTTTCACAGGTAAATTCCTGAAATCGTAGTATGACATCAAACATACCACCGCATTCCAAAACATCAGACCAAGATTTTTTTCTACCATAACATAACTTATTCTTACTTTTTCAGGTCTCTGCCACACTTAAGTTACAGCACAACTATAATGTATCCCGCTCCCCACAAGTGCAAGAAGTTCTTTAGGATGTCAGGGGAAAGACAGCATTAGAGTAAATTGATTTATTTCATGGATTGGAAGAGTGTTTTCAATATATTTTGATTTTTCTCTAGCGATTCCCTGTTTCTATTTGATTGTACCTGTACCAGCTACAAGTGGCAAACACCACTTAAAAGGAAAAGGAGGAGGTGAGGGGGGAGGGCTGTAATTGTCATTATTCTGCTCTGTTGCCATCTGTTCCATCTATGGAAGAAAAAACCCTTTTATTTCATTATCAAAAAGGTTGCAGAAGTGCAATTGATTTTGTTAAGAAGCAAGGACTCATTAACGTTCCGAAGACTGGAATTGTGCTCATTGTCTTGGACTCCCTAGATAACAAAGAAATAAAATTTAACCCAGCAATTCCTCCACCAGCAAAATTACTTGTAACTAAAGTAGATCATCCTTTAGAAAGACTTCAAACTGAGTTAAAGTGCTTACCCAATGAAGCACTTTAATGACTCCTGGAAACTTTACCCATTACTTAATTATTTCCATTTTTTAAAATAAACATTTTATTACCAGACTGAGAAATAGCTATAGGTGATTTTCTTCAATAGAGCTAAATATAATTACCGTATTAAGTATTTGTTTGTATTTTTCAAATGAGAAATGGGAAATTAAGTATGTCATCAAAAATTCATAAGCAACATGGAAAAATGAAGTGATAAAACACCCTCAATCTAATCATATTGGGTCTCTGTGTTGAAATACAGAACATTATTTTAGTAGGATTAGAGATCCATCTATTACCACATTACTGCCTCCATTATGGAAAAGTGGGGTGGCAGGGTTTTTGGTGGGATTTCGGTTCGTTTTGGTTTTTTTTATTTGCAGATGCTTGCAATTGGACCAGATGACCCACTGTGGTCCATTCCAACCTTACCCACTTTGTGATTCTGTGATTCTGTAGTAAGGTTTAACATTTTCCCTCAAGATATTTGGCCAATAATTAAATAAGCCTTTCTCCCACAAAGAAAAGAAGCCAAACCAAACCGAACCAAAAACAAAAACAAAAACAAACCCAAACAACCAAAAAAAACACCCCTGAAACACTTCAAATTATTTTAGTCTGTGAATACAGTACTTCATTGTTCTTAAGTGATGTCAAAGCTATTAGTCTTTTGAGCAGAACAATTTTCACTATGTCCCATAACATTCCCAGCATTTTTCCACTATTTAAAAATAAATCATGTATTTGAAATTTTAAAACAGTGAACAAGTTCTGGGCTCTGTCTGTGACCTGTGGAGAAGGTAAGGATGGCAGCAAGGAGGGAAGGAGAGGTGAATGCGCAGAAGGAAGATGCCTCAGGCCTGCAGCATTTGAGCACTCACTCTCCAGCTGTAATGCTCCCTGTGTTCCTGACCAGTGTGGGAATTGTGACTACAGCCAGCTGAGAGCTTCTAGATCCATTTGTTAGACAGGTGATGCAACGTCATACACATTGAAAGCAGGGATTAAAGTGTGAACAAATCCAGGGGCATAAAGGGTCAACATAATTAACTGAAATGAGAAACATGATCAGAAAATAAAAGCAGTATTTGAAATCTTAAAATGATACTCAGTGCAGCATTTTATTTCAAGTCCTATACAGTCAGAATACTCCGCACTTTTGCCAAGAATATTTACCTTCACTTTGTAAAATGCTGTCTTATCTCAAGGTCAAACTAGGGATATAGGTCATACAACAACACTAGCAATTTTTGTGGTGCATTTTCCAGTGCTACTGTTGCTCATTTTCAGGTAACTGGCTGTTTGGACCTGTTGCATTGTAGAGCTGACGTTTTATAAAACTTCTTCTTGATCCTGTTAAATACAAACAAGTGGAAGCCCAGAAAATTAACTGGTCAATTTAGAATGAGCGTTTGAGTTGGCAGAACCAGAGCAAAGATTAAAATGAAAACCAACTAAAGCAATTTTCAGTACTTCAACAACACTGAGACACAGAGAAAACTTCTGTTAATGTGACTCAAATAAATTATAGAAATAGCTTTATTAGCCATCAAATGTGTCTGGTCACAAAAACATATATTAATGGAATGTCTTCTAGACAAAGGGCAGTCTGCTTTGACAACGAAATCCAGAAAACTAGCACTGATGGAGGAGCTGAAATGGCTCTTTCAGAAAACAGTTTAAAATGCTCCTGTCTCTCTGCATCCATGACACTGCAGTTCCAGGCAGAGGATAACACAGCTTTGACAATCCTTAGTGGCAGACATGACATGACATGGCACAAGTCAGATGCAGAGCCACTATCCCTTGCACCAGAAGATCCCAGCAGATGCCTCCAACGTCTCTTACATACCTAGAAAAGGAGCCAGCTGTCTCTGAAGGGACAATGGGACAACGTGACTCAATGTCAATTGTTCTTTCCTGTGCATTCTGGGATGCATGTCATTGCTACTGAAATAAGAGAGTAGAATGAACACAAGAGACATATTTCATCTCCAGCATGGTACTATGGGCAAAAATTTGAATTTTTATGTTTTTTCAACTATTTCAAATATTCTTTCACAAAATAATTTGAGCCTATGACTAGTGAAAACTAATTCTTCACAACCTCTATTCTTCACAAAAATCCCAGATAGGTTATTCTTCTCATCACTTTGTGTGAGTTATTTTTCCCATTGTGCTTTATGTTCATTATAAAAGATCTGAAATAGAGTAGAAAGTCTTTTTACGGGAAACAATTTTGTTTTGGTAACAAACTTTATTCTAAAACATAAAGAGTGGTCAGAAGGAAACCTTCTTCAGTGAAGAGCCATTACAGAAACATCTAAGAGCCTTGCAGGTATGGAAAAAGCAGGGATACTAGGAACCACACTAGGACTATTGCAGCTGTGTGATTAATTACTCATAAGGGCTGAAAAGACAGGAGTGGATGAAGACTACAACCGAGACAGAAGAAGCTAAAATACCCAAACCTGGTGGGGAACCCAATAACACAATTCTGCATGAAGTTACACTCATGCCTCACTGCGCTCAGTGCTCAATTCCAGCACTGCTGGGGTTTTTATTGTTGTAGGTTTTATTCCCCCATTCTAATTATAATGAATAAGGTAATGATTAATGCTGCAAAGCAGACTGATATTCAGTTCTGACACAACATCAGCATGTGGGTTCCTAAATTTGTCAGTGAGGGGCATGGTAAAATACATGAGATTGAATAGACTGAAATAACAAGGATAAATTAAAACTTTAAAAAATCGAATCAAAAGCAAAACCTGTGATACTACACAGATTTGTTGCACTGTGCTTTTGAACAGCTAACTTGTAAGATCTTCTCACGGCTGATCTCAGGTTTATAGGACGTTAATCAAAATGATTGGAGGCCTTTTCATGTATATGTTGCAGGCTCTATGTTTCATTGCATGCATTTCACAGGATATTGCTAAGTAACAACTCAGGAACTACTGCTCTATTTTGGAGTGAGAAGACTATTTTTGATAGAGTTTATGTAAGGTCAGACTTTGCAGACCATGTCTTAATAGCCCCCAAAGATGCAAGTCCCATTTCAGAAATACTAATTTCTTTAACTAAAATCATTATGATTCTTTGAATTAATTTTATCTTTCATCCCCAGATTTACACAGACTTCTTCTCATATTCTCTCTGTCCTTCCAAGAACATTTGCCTGGATGCTAATGACCAACTCTATCCCTTCTATTCTTGGGTCACTAGAGTGGTCCTTGAATAAAAGACTCCTTCAGGTTGGGCAATTCTCTAACAGTTTTATAATAAATCCAGTGGCTATTTCTTCATTAATTTCCTGAATTACAATTGATAGTTTTATCTTGTGATGGTTTTATCTTGTTTATTCATTTATGTCATCTAAGCTTTTACATCTCTTCAGAATATGTCTCAGCCTAAAATGAAGTAAAATATTCTACCTGTTGCAGACGACTATGAGCTATGAAGATGTATGTTAGGAAAATTAATGAAACTACACATAATGATCTGAAAATCATATCTCAGCAAACACCTGTAAAATAGTGCACTTTTATTGGAATCTCATAGAATTCACTGCTCACTGAAATCTTAAAGGAGCCACTACAGATAGATAATTATATGGCTCTTCACCACCATAATAAAACCTCTGTACCATGCTTATTTAAAAAAGATTGAAATCCTTCAGCTCTAAGTGACACTAGATCAGGCACAAGCTGGAAAAATCATATAGCTCACAAAATCACACACCTTTTCATCCCTCCCTGTGAGAAAGAACTCAAGAGAGGGCTCTCATTACAACACTACTTAGAGCAGAAGGTAGAAGCCTTCCCTTTCACCAGCTACTCGTAATCTAAGTTGACCCACAAAAAGCCTTTTCACAGATGACCATCCCTCCAAGCTGATAAATACTCAGAAAGCAGGAACAACTAGGATATAACATCAGCTATGAACTCATGCCCCAGTATTTCAGACTGGGCTTTGCATGTATGTCTTTTGTTAAAAGAGCTCTTTCTGAGATACCATGGAGAGAGAAAAGAAGTGACTCTTAAAGAACAAGAAGCTCTCTTGAAATGATTCTTCAGTCAGAAACTTCGCTTGCTTTGTCACCTACCCCAAATATTTTAATGTCTTTAAACGTGCTATGAAATGCAGTCTCTCATGTTACATTTAGCTCTCAGACAAAATCCAACAACCGTATTTGTCCAGTGCCCCAGAACAACAACCCAGCCCTCAGCACCAGTGTTACAGTAAAAACCCTTTAAAATATCACTCTTCCTCCAGGTCCAGGGTATCCTTCAATTCTCAAGCTATATTTTTCCACAACCAGCACATCCTGCAGCTAATACTTTGGTATTCTTTAATGTCATCAGCATTTAAAAGCATTTTTGAGTAATGCAGCAGTTTGTAAGATGCACGTGTCATTTCAATGGTTTGTGGCAAGGGAGTCAGGAACCATTGTAAGTCCTGTGAAAAACAATATAGATATTCATCTTCCCTTCCTCTCCACTGCCTTCCATACAAACACACATCCCTTCCCTCCCTGTCCCACCCCCTAGACCCTTCAGCCACCACCACAGGCACAAAGCAGACTGGCTGGATCTCACCGGGGAAACTCTCCTGGCCACTGTGGCAACCTGCTGACTGTGGATACTGATCCTCTTCTAGTGGTGAGGAGGGCGGTATCCATACAGCACCCTCTGGGAAAAATAAACCAAAAGCCTGGTTTACAAAGCACAAACACCAGTGATGGCTTCCCGCATTTCTTCAGCAGCAAAGAACAGGTGGGCCAGTGGCCACACAACACTCAAGCAAGTAATTTTCTTGAGAGTTTACACATCTGTGATTAAAAAGCACCGTACAACTGGTGCATAGGCTAACCAAAATGTTACTTGTGACATAATCAGGCTTAGGTGTTCAGGCAGTCTGCGATTTTATAAGTCACCAGCAAGGGGCTCACCCTGCTTCTGCACCAATTGCAGTGATAGAAAATTTCTCTGCAGTCCTTAATGGTCCAATACATGGGCAATAGAATATATTTCATAACTGCAGAGCTCTTCTGACCTACCCTGAGGTTGTTTTTCAGAAACAGGTCATTTGTGAGTACATGAGATGGCACTGGCAATCTGTTAGTGCTGTACATGATTCTAGATCTCTTTTCTAAACACAGTATTATCAGTTTGTTAACTGAGAAGAAATTTTGTGGGAGGAGGACATCTAGTGATGTGATATATATTTACATGCTTAGCTGTTTCCATGCACAGTTGAGCTGGAGAACTGGGGAGATACAGAGGATTATAAGAGTTTTAGGTGTGCAAGTGTGCAGCTGACTGTGCTAGAAAATAGTAGACCTGGGGATTTGACAGGACAGCATCCAAAACAACAAAACACCCAAAGCAGCAGCAACAGAAATTCAACCACATAATTCTGCAATCAACCTTTATGAAAATAAATGTTGCAAAGACTTAGTGATTTTGCCACACTTCTCACCTATAATGTTCCCATCTCCAAATCTGGGTTTATACTGGCACTAATCACAACCTACTTGTGCAGAATGACCATTAAAATAACGGTACACTTAGCAAAAAATGCTTCCCATTGCACGTCAAAGATGTTCAGTGTAGCAGCAACTCTGAAATATAATGATGGTCCTCCTTTTAAATTCTTAAGTAGTTTTTTCAATTCCCCCTAAAGCAATAATTACTACATTTCAAACTGATAAAAATCAAAGCAGTTATTCTGCATTGTAACTCTCTTCAACTAAGTTTCATCTGTGAAGCACAAGAAATTCAAAACCATAGACAGAAATGTACAATAACAATCATAATAGTCATCACTAGTACCTGCTATTAAATTTAATATTACTTGGGGAAAAAATGCTGCATATCACCAAAATAAAACAAATATTAGTATCAAACTCATGTAACACCATTCACATCTGCATTTACACAATTTCCAGAACAATAAAAAACTATTCATTTTCAAATTTTTCAGACTAAAACAAAGTCATTATGGTAAAGCAATAAAAAAGTTAGAGACAGTTAATGATTTTCAAGGAAAAAAATACCTTATCGAATATGTTAATTAAATTAGGACTAATCCATTTTTAATGCCATAGAAAAACTCTATGAGCACATACATTTGCTTTCATATATTTTTTTGTTGTCTTGCTATTTTAGATCTAAAACTAGCTGCACCAGTCAATTTATAGGTGCATATTGCACATGCTGGCATTTCTACTGCGCTAGAGGTATGACTAGCATGTCCCGTAAAGTCCACTTTCATACAGAAGGATACAGAAGGATTATCTTTGAAAGATATTGCTAAAAATGAACTCACAGTTCGAGGAAAACCAGAGTTGCTCATGGAGATTTTTCCCTTCAGTGAGATGTACAACACAGAAAACACCCACAGCTGAGATAGCTTCTGATTTCAGTCTTTGTATGTGTATGCATGGAAGAATACCTTCCCAATGCATATTACGAGCATTCCAGAAATAAATTATGTCACAGGGTACATCCAGAAGAATCAAAACATTTCTGCAAATCATATTAATTAATCACATCCCTGACTTTGGATTGTAATCTAACAATTTGTAGTAGTACTTGAAATGGGTTTTTTGTAAGAATGGTTTACACTGGCAAGCTCTATGCAGTATAAAACAAGATACTGATGGAATTTATCAGAAGCAATAAAATGTAGTATCAAGGCAAGAATTTACCTTCTATTTACTTTGATAGTTAACTGGTTATTGCTATAGCTACAGACATACACGGAAGATAATTCTCAGTATTTCAATGCCAATTTAACACTACTGAGAAGCAAGACACATGGGAGCAGTGCTTCAGTCTTCTTCATAAGAACCATAAGCTAGTGGAATATTCCTCAAGTGTTTTCCACAACCTCTCAGAAAATTTATGTAGTAATCACAGTACTGAAATGACTGTGTTTTTTGTGAAAAAAAATTTCTGTATTGCCTGATGGAGCTGCAAAAAGCTTTGTTATCTATCAAACCAGGAAAAAAAAAACCAAACACACAAACAAATGTTATTCACTTCAGTTCTTTGCCTTGCTTCCTCTATTTCAATTATTTACACACTTCAGACATCTTTCTTTAAGGCTCTGAGGGTGCTGACCCAGAACTGGGAACAGAGGATTTGTGGGAAAACAAGTCCTAGCAGGGCTGAGCTGGTTGGGTTGAGCAGGGCAGGACACAGAAGAGCACAAACCTGATGCTGACAGCATTGTCAGCATTGTCATTGATTATGACAATATGGTAGTATTCATGACTGAATTTCTGGATCAGTTTGTATTGCAATAGACTGAATAAATACAAAGCTGATTGCTGTTCAACATGTTATTTATCAAATTTTTTACTGTTTTTAATTACTGTCTTCATTAGCATATTACTTACACTAATAGCAAAAATTTAACTGGAAGATAAATATTTGTTGTACTTTATTCCAAGTCATACACTGAGAGAATAAGAAAACTTTTCATCAGTAGAAATTAAGTCAGGAAAAAAAATCATACACCACCTTGTCTTATCCCATTGCAAAGCCCAAATGATGTATTTTTCTCAATATATGCTAATGGAATTTATAAACCTGGAGACTGTCAGAAGACATTCTTTAGGAAATCAATTCAATTCTCTGCTATTGCCTATTGTTGCATTTCCTCAATAATTAACACTGGAATACAAAGTATATGACTGTTTTATATAGAGAGAAAATTACTCTAAATTTAATCTAAACAACTAAAATTCTTTCACTTCAGCTGATATAGTCCACTGAAGTTGTCAGCAGCCAGAATACTGAGCAACTTTTTAAGGAAAAGTAATGCTAGGTGCCTTGCAGTCTTATTACCATAAATTGCTCTTATACTCCATTGATTATTAAAATAAAAGTCCATTTCCCTTACACACTGACAACTCCTTTCAGGAAGAGGGAAAGTTTCTCTGTCATGCAGAAAATTTTCATTCCAAAGTTTTCTAAACAAAATTGGCATTGACATTGCTGTGATTATTACAGTCAAGCTTCTGATTTTTTAATATTTTCAACCTGACAGATTTATTTCTTCTCAAATAAAAAAAAAATCCTTCTTAGAATAAAAACATATAGCTTCCTTATATTTCCTGATTCTGAAAATTACCAAGTGCCAAGCTGTGAACATAAGGAAATTGAAGACCCTTGAGGGTGACCTTAAGAACCACAAAGGTGGGGAATTGTGATATAGTGGTTTAGGCAATTTCATTGCAGCTGCTTGGCTCTCGAAAAATGAGAAATGGGTTTTCTATTACTAAATATAATGAATTCCCTTTCTGTCCTGTCACAAATTGTCAAACTTCATTAATGAGAAGAAAGATGTGACACATACATATATAAAAAGTAATATGAATATACATATTTAAAATGAAGAAATGCTGCATATTGCTATAGGAAGATTCTATCTCTGCATCAGATATTGCATAAATCTTTGTAAATAAGATATTTCAAAATTAGCCAACATTGCAATATAATGCCACTTCTATAACTTCAGAGCAATTTGCTATTATTTGCAAAAGAAATGCCTACATGTGTTTCAGGTGCATAGACGCAGCTCGGTGGCTGCATTTCAGAATAATATTTAAATCACATTTACCTTTAAAGCTGTGGGTATCCAATGAAACAAGGCACCTGCTCTTATAATTTGGTTTAAATATTTTACTGAATGGGGGTGTAAAATATATAATCATTTAATAAAATGATTAGCACTTTTGTTTTTGCCATTATATTAAATTCATTGTGGCTTATTTTGATTTTGAGGACAGCAGTGCTGCCCTTTATTCTCTTATGCAATATATGAATGAATGTACTGTCAATAGGAAATGCACAGATTTTGTTTGATAATCACTGTAAAATACTTACAATTTAATTCGGAGTTACAGCAATAACAAAACTGAAGGAATTCACTCCATGCAAATTTCAATTTATGCCCAGCCTTAAGCCTGGGCTGTTGGTAGTTAGACTGATCTGGAATCATGCATGACTCCACATCTGCATGTTCCGTAGAGCTCAATGAACCCAGCAGATACCCTGAAGGACAAAATGAGACCGCTTATCTCTTATAGGCAAGATGAGTTACCCTGTGACCCACAACCTTTTCTGGCACAACTCCCAACTTATATTTCTCTACTCAGTTGAGGACTAATGATATCTAAACTTTACAGAATGTAGAAGTAGTATTTAGACAATTAGTAATAGCAAGATTTCTACAACTACAGAAATTAAGCATGTCATACACGTCTATGATCCTTGTTGACAAGTAAAACACAACAGATTTCTTCTATACAAAACTGTACCAAAAGAAAAAAGTGATGCTGAAAGTCATTGAGTAACTTGAACATATCTAATGTCATAGTGGGAAAAAGTACTGCACAGAAATTCAAAACATCCCACTGATAAGAAACCTGAAGCTGCAAGCTCTGAACCAGAGGCAGTAGAGAAGGCTGACCATCTGTAAAAGAGTTTTCCCTTCGCTGGAGTAGACCAACACAGCTTATTTGCAGTATGTGCTCAAAAACCCTGCAGCCCCAGGTCTTGTGTCACTGTATTCTGGTCACGTCCGCTACTCCAACAAACTCTGCTCACAGAGTACCAGCTCTTGAGGTTTGCTGAAAGTATCTGAAAGTGAGGATTTGTTTCTTTCTGAGCTGTTCTGCAATCACAGACTCCACAGGAGGTTGTGTCCCTGTATCTAACCTCTTTACTCACTACCCAAATCCTCCACAACATTAATTAGATTGATGCTGTATTAGAAAGGATTTTTCTTCTTGCCTTCTCTGCAGTTGCCTCAGAAGTGTCAAATCTCCATCAAACCTGATCACTGGATGTGCTTCATGGCCTCCCTCAGGGCTCCCGAGGTCCATCTGTCCTCAGCCTACACATCCAACCTTTCTTCCAGTGGAAACCAAGGCAGAACAGGCACGGCAGGGTGTTGTTCAAATGCACCCAGCTGTTAGTTGTGTGCAAAGTCAGCACAGCAGCCTTACCATTTAAACATCACCAAAGGGTCTTTGCAAATTACTTATCCCTCAGAAATTTTGCTCTAGTACTTCTCCCTCTGTTATGTGCTTAGAGCATTACTCTGCCCCATTTATGCAGGGCATGCTCATTTCTGCTGCTTACGTAGCAATCCTGAATTTGAGAGATAGTCTAGAAAATCTGGTAAAGTTTTAATTTCTGGAAATGAAAACATGAACAGAATATTTTCATGTAGTAATAAATAGAAAATCTAAATTTCAGTTCTGAAGAGAAAGATTATTCCATTTTCCCAAAGTACGCAGCAGTCTGTTGCTGCTTGTGCCCATACTCAACCTTAAAATGCTCTTTTAAACAAAGCAGACTTAATTATCTAAATAAATTTGAAATTTTTTTTAGTGTGTGTAATGTCACTTATTTTTCACAGATGGCTAGCCATATCGGAAACATCACACAAACAAATGCAATTATGGAGATCTGAGAAAGGGTAGATCCCCACCAGTAAATCCAGTTCAAGTCATTGGTAACTCTGCTAAAATTAACAGAATTAAAGGGTAGTGAAATCAGAATCTGTTAAGAGTAAAGGATTTTTTCTTAGGGTGAATATCCTCACAAAACCAAAGATGTCTCACTATTAATTTTTAAGAGTTTCTGTTGTTTGGTCCTTCTGGCTTTCTTGCACTTATGAAACTGGAATTAATCCTTTTAACTGAAGACACTATCTGAGAGTCTCACCTGGTGCAATATCACAGAAGGCAATCAGTCAAACATCACCATCTACCAATATTGGGGGAGTTGGATCTACATGCATTATGACTATAAAGTGGCTGTACAGCGTCTGTCTTGCAAGCAGCTGTCTGCACAGAAACAGCGACAGCAGGAGCCCTGTCAGTGGCAAAGACATTTTCAGGTTTCTCAGCGTTATCTGCAGAGACCTCTAGTGGGAAAGAGCAGCAAGGCTTCTATTTCTTCCCAGACCACAAAATCGGACTTCATTTTTCTAAATATCCTGCTAATCCATCCGCGCTCTGAACAGATCTCTGCTTTTTAGCATAAAGAATTCAAATACAAGTGAAAGAGAAGCACCAGGCGATGAGCAGAAGCCGACAGCTTGCACCCAGCAGGACGGAGATCACCTGGTGATACAGAGGTGGATCTCCCCAGCTGGGACTCTCCCAGTAGCCAACCCCACCGTGGTCTCACCTTCAGAGACACCCACAGCTCCCAAGCCATTTCAGCTACTCCCAGTCTGGTCACGCTTGACCTGTGGTAGTGCACACACACCTATTTGCACACCCAGTGCTCAGTCCAGCCACTGGCACCAGAGGCACACACACTCCTGTGGCCCATGGTCCTATTCCAGAGGCTAGCACTGGTTTTCAGTCACTCTCGTACCTCCAGTGGCTGGCGCAAAGGCACAGGGGCAATCCTGAACCATGATCTGACTCCAGTCACTGCCACCAGACCCTCCCAAACCCCACCCCCTCATACCAAATGGAGAATCCCGTGTCCAGGAAAAGTGTTAGAAGGGTTTATTAGTAAGAAGACAGACTGATGAGGAGCAGGGCATGGCCAGAGAAGCGCACATGCAACCAGACCTCTTATTCCCTCCTGCTTTCCCTACTCTCATTCCTCCCCAAATCATCTAAATCTCTCCCGTTCCTCACCTTTGGTTTCTCCCCTAAGCATCCCATAATAAGTCCTGTGCAATCCCAAAATGCGTTGCCTTATTTCCCATAATGTGCCCTGTTTTCCTATGTAACAGCTCAAAAAGTGCTCCAAATTTGACTCATCATGGTGTGTGACATCCTGGCACACTGGGGCTGAGGCTTTCCTGGGGTTGCCCAGGGAGAGATCAGGCAGGGTGTCCCCTACTTGGAATCCACAGTTTGGGTTCCTGTGTGCCTTTAAGTATCCATGTGCTCCTCTAGGCTTGTGGAGATAGGCCCTCAATGGGCTGATGGCTCCTGTGATGGGCCTGGGAGCAACCTGTCAGGGTAATATTTGGAGTCCCCCCCACCCACCTCCTCCTGTTCCTTTGTGGGTAAGCACAAGGAGTTTTTATCACATAACCTAAAGGACAACACATTTAAAATTTGATTATATTTAGAATGACTTATAAATTGTTATGCACTACACTCCCATGAACAGCTCAAAGGTCATCTCTAAATGATATATAGACTCCACATCTTCCACCTGGCAGCAGAAGTACAGTGAGAAATAACATTGTTTTACTGTAAAGGGAAGAGAACATGTTGGGACAGCCTGAAGAAATAAACCTCCCTGCTCTCTGTAAATAACAATTGTGCCAACAAAGTTGTAACTGGCAAAAACATTAGCAAAAACATTAACATGAGAATGTATAGAACAATTTTGCATAAGATTCAAAGATAATAAGTCAACAAATAAATAAATTGCACTGCTGTAGTTATCTAAATTGTATTTCATGTGTTCTAGGGACATGGACATAACTTGGGTAACACTTACTGACTGACAGAGGACAGATTGTTTTCACAGACTTATGAAAACAATCTTCTGAAAAATACTGTTTACTACAGAAAAAGTAGCGCTTGAGCTAAAAGCTGATGGTCACTTTTTCTTTTTGTCAAATTTCTCATGTTAAACAATCCCAGTCCAACGTGGTTAAAAATGGAGCAAGTAGTGTAAATGCAGAATTATAAACATTAAGGAAATTTTTTATCAAGTAGTATGCTAAAAGGAAAGTACAGAAGACTGACCCTGTTTTCTGTGGATTTTCATAGCAATGAAAGAAAAAAATAAGCTGTTTTTGTCAAAGTATAACATAACCCTGGTATATCAAAAATAACAGTTCTACACTATAGAAATTGCATCACATAACTAATAAACTATCTCACTCAGAAGGGCCAAGTCGTGTCTCAGCTGTTATGGCAAGGAAGTATATGGAGAGTTTTAACAGAATGGGATGTTATTTAAATGTTGAACAGACCTGGCCCACAGTTTTTCATTCGTTGATATTGCAGGGTGGTGTATTATATGGACCAGTTATCACACACTAACCCCCAAAATACCTTCAGACTCTGTAACAGCTTTCCTCAGCTCTCCTCTCTGAGCATGGGGGACTTCTTCAAGACCTAAGGTTATTTCAGCTGACCCAATAGGTAGATGTTCTTGGCTGCACTAAGAGTACAAAATCATCTTTTACGAGTTAGAGGCAGTGAGAGGGCAGAAGTTTCTTATAGGAACAGTCAGGCACTGGAGAAACAAGATTGATGGCCAGTATTAACAGTAAAGATAAGCTCAAGGCAGGGTGCCAAGCATTATACAACTTGCATTGGGTAGCCTTGTCCCTAAGGCCACCTGGTTCCCATATATCCTGCTGTGCTGTGGGTAGTCAGATGCAGTTTTTCTCTTACCAGACACATGCAGTGGGTAGTGATTTTGACCAGGCAATATTTTATGTTTGTGTGCTCTTATTGTCCCAAAAAAGAACCCCGGGAGGCAATCAAAACTCTTGGCTAGGAAGCATCCAACCTGAAGTGGAGATAAAATGGTAAGAAACTGGCAAAGCTGATGAAAACATTCCAGGTTTATCTATGCCTCAGGCTAATATTTAAGAGAGCAGGCCTAAGTGTTGCTGCCCTTCAACACCAGGTATATGGATTAAGCAGCTTATTCCAGTAGGTGCCTGTACAGGACATTAAGGTTGGGCAGGATATGTAGTTTGCTTTTAAAAGTAAGTTTTATACCCTTCAAGAAGAATTAAGGCTTTTTACCGTATTTATTTTTTGCGGTCCTGAAACATACCCTGTCCCTGGTGCTAGGCAACTTCTTTATACTTGCCTCCTGATAATGAATTATGCTCACCTGAGACAGCAAACAATTCTTTGTTGTTCATAACAAAATCAGTCATACTTCTCTTGCTGGTTATAAATTCATACATTCTCTCTTCGCAACTGTTTACAGGATAAACAAGCACATGGAATACACAGCGAGTATAAAAGAAAATGAGCAAATGAATCATCCTGACACTCTTTTTTGAGCTCTTCACAAAGCAGAAAAAGCCTGAAGTGTGCAATAAAGTTATTACAAAATGCATCACACACACATACATCTATGGAATTATATGTTTGTATTATCACAGTACTTCAGTAAGCCCTAGCCATGAACCATGAGAAGCCACTTCAATCAGCGTGATATAAACAAAAAAAAAAAATTACTCTTTTCGAGGGCAATTACTCTGAGAAACATCCCAGATGTAGAGCGCAACAAGTGCTTACAAGCAGCTTCCCCACAGCTTAAATTATAGGAGTATAATTTTGCTGCACTTACAAAACGATGTTAACCTACTGTTTAGAAGTCAATTATGAAAATGGTGAGGAATTGGATTTTGGTGTCGACAGGAAGCCATGGGCAACTGAGCCAACCCTCAAAAATTTCTGATCATTCTATATCTAAAAAGCTAAGCCTCTTCTGCTCTTGCAAGTCAAATTATTTCATTGTGTAGTAGTGACTTCTTAGTCTCATGTCCCAGAAGATGGCAGCAGTCCCACAGTATTTTATGGATTTAGAGCTGCAGTTGCTCTCAAGCCTTTTCTAACACCTTTCTCTATTTAACCACTAGAGAAGTAAATATTCCTAATCATCATTTTGCTGTTACTGGAGTTTGTACCTTGCAATTTACCACCTATTCATGACAGGGAGCTAAAATTTATTTTAAATGAGAATAAAATGAAACTAAACTCACTTGTATTAAAACATCTTATTAACAAGCTTCTAAAAGGACATTTATAAGGACTTAAAGAGCCCAATTACCTGCCTCAAACACTGTCAAGGCCACAGAAAGACTTTGCCAGGAGATAAGCGACTGTAGGGCACTAACTCCGTTCCTGGCAGAGGTGAGATCTGGCTAATGCATCCAGGCAGAAATTCCCGCTGTGGTAAAGTGTATAAAGAAGTGACTGCTCGTGTGCATATCACCAGTCAAACAAAGATAAGTCCAAGTTATGGGATAGATAGCATCTGTGACCGCTGAAGCCCCCCCTGCAAATATGCTTTCATGGATATCTGGAACTTGGTATGTAAGTTAAGCCACTGAGATGGGATAAGAGATCTTCAAGATAAGATAAAGGTGGTCTAGGTGCCATCTCAGACCCAGTGGGAGGTTAACAAAGCTAGTGGAGATGAACAAAGCTGGGGGAGCAGAATGTATCACTGAAAATGGCCACAAAGAATGCAGAATTTATGGGCCACAAGGAAAGACAACCCAGAAACTGCTAAAATCAGCTCAGACTGGGTAAAATGTAATTCTGGCAGAGGGAGATTGCAAACACTGACTCAACCCACCAACTCAAAAAAACCATCGACTCAAAAGAAAAGAGACTGAGCATGGGACTAATTAGCATTAGAAGTGAGGGAATAATTTAACCAATAGAATAAGAGAACTGTGTAGTCAAAGAGCATTAAATCCTTTTGTTTGCTAAAATGTATAAATAGTGAAAAGCTTTTAACAACCTGGGGACCCCCACCACTGAGAAGCCGAGGGTGAAGAAGGGCCAATGCAATGCATTTGGATCCATGGGTGATGACTGTCTTCTGCTTGATCTCTCTCTCTCTCTCTCTTCCCTCCCTGTCTCTTCTATTTCTTTATATCTCTCTACCTCACACTTACTTTTAAATAAAATCTGCATTATTGGCTTTTACATTTGGTCTTGTCTGAACCTTAACTCGGGCAGATACATCTCTCACTAATCGGATCATAACAACATGCAATACTATTTATCTAATATTTACTGACACTGAGGAGATATTAAAAAATACTAAAAATTCTGTCCTTATCTTTAATATTACAGTCTGTTTCTCCAGCTCTTCCATAGAGGTTTAACAGAAGCCTGAAAGAACTTTGAATAACTAATTTAAAAAACCAGTCAGACAAACAAACAAACAAACAAACACACAAGATGTTGTTTATGACATCTGAATTTCATCAGTTCTAAATAAAACATACCGAATGCCACAGAAGGAAAGTGCAATCCCAAGACAGTCTTGTGTCTTGAAATGTCTTGCTAACAGGCCAGACTGGCAACAAAAGCTGATGAAGCCCAGGACTAACAACCGATTTAGTGTTAGACACTAGAACTGCAACTGCTAAATTTATATTCTTTTCATCAATTTTAGGACTATATTCTAGGATCTCTTTGAGAATCTGTTCCTTGGTTTCATAAAGAGCCCTTAGAACATCTTGGAATTTTCAAGGCATAGACACCAGACTGAGAAAGACTCCTAGCCTACTCCGAAAAATTATCTGTAAGAATTGAATAAAACTAAAAAAGGTAAGAAAAAGGTGGAAACTGACAACTTAAATGACTGAAAACTCAGCCCTTACTAACTACCAACTATTAAAAAGTTAGATAGCAATAATTGTCATTTTTAGTGTGTAAAAATGGTTTCTTGCAATGTTTCCCTTATAGACACCAAATATTTTAAAGCTTAGATTTCCAGTTTTCAAATATATTTCAAATATTTAAGGAAATTCCTGGTCTAAGTAAGTGTAGAGAAAAGTTTGAAAAATTTGTGCCAAACATAGTTTTAAAAAACAGTATAAGGCACTCTTTGTACTGCTCTGACATCACAGAATTTTTTGGCAACTTGTTACATTGGGTGCTCACTGGTAGTTTTGAAAGCTCCAACTTGGCAATAAATGAAGCAACCTGAATTCATTTTTAGGACTGAAACCAGAACTATGAGTTTTATGGTATAAATCTCAGTCTTCCTTGACTTGTCTTCTTTTCGAGAACTTGAAGTGACTACAAAACAACTGATCAAAATCTAACACACTTTAATGTTTGCTTCCAGTTTCTCCCTTCATTTCATAACTTCCCATAACACTTTCTAGCACACCTTTCAGAGCCCTGGTTCCTAAAATCTTACTTTTTAATTTTTAAAATGCATTTCATATTAATTTTAATAATTTTCCCTTCTCCTCCAATCAGTGCGGAGTTACTAAGGCAAACCCAAAAGACGAGTGGAAAGAAGAAAAGGAAGAGATCATCTCCTATTAATTGCTGAGACGGGTACAACTTTACTAATCAAAGTTATTAATGTTTATTAAGAAGATACGTGACAGCTATCTTCAAGTTGTCTCATGCACAATAGCTGAATATTCTGGTACTTTGCAATCAGACAGAAAATTTTCTGAGCCTCTCTGTGAAATCACGTAGCATTAGAGAAATTTTATTTTCAACATAGATAAGTATTTGGCAGTCAGACCATAGCAATCTTGCTCATCACTTAGAAATGTTGGCATCCTGATATATCAAGATTTTATTTCACTATTCAGTATGACTAAAATATCATAGTCAGGGGCCTTAATATGAAATGTCTCTATGAGCTACATTAACCATGTATTATCAAACTGAAAGTCACACAAAAGGATTTATTCTGTCCTGATCAGTCTAAAATTAATTCTATATTAAAGGTACCTTGCAAGTGATTTATCTACAAGAGAATAGGGTAATGCTTATGCTTAGAATCAGAGGGATGTGATAGGGATGAATAATTTAAACACATGAAAGTCATTATACTATAAACAATCACAGGTGTTATGAAAATAATGGGCAGAACATGTTTAAAATTGTGAAAGCACACAGAGACTCTATTTTTACAATGTTAGCATGTCGTGTGGGTCTATCTAATAGGTCATATTACCTTAGCAGTGAGAAACAGCTATCATCATCTATTTTCTCAAGGAACAGCGCCAATGAAGCCAACATAGTTGAACTGGTGTGGAAATGGGGCTATTTAAAAATCATGTAATAATACCTGCACACAGACAAAATCCCATCCTCTGAGAGACGTGCAAGCACATTCTGGCCCTGTGTGCCTGTGGCTCAACAGGACAGGCTCTACCACTCACTGATGCCAGCTAGAACAGCTTCACAGCTGCAAATAGGGGAGCAGTTGTGATAATTCTCCAATAAGATTTCTAGATACTGAAGACACCTCTATACCTTGCTAGCATCCCGTGAAAGACTGGGTTGGCAGATACCACCATAGTGTCTTCTTCCACTCACACTCCAGACTGAATACATGATCCTGACTTTGCTTTCAAGTGCAAGTCAGGTTAGTACTGCATGCATCTATTCCAGCCTTTACTCCCACAAGTAAATAAAAAATTTTAAACCATCCTTAATTGATTGGCAGAGAACAACCCACTGTCCCACTGTATTTTAGTTGTTGATAGGCTGCATTCTGTAGCACACGCAGAAACAGAGAACTGTTTTGACTACATGATCTCTTCATAGCCTAAATATCTCAACATGAAACAGTTAATATTTCAGCATAACTGCAAAGTTCATTACTTATGTTAGATTTTTTTCCCAGACACTGATAAAATCATTAAGCAGCAGAACTCAAAGAACTGATCTCTTCAGGGTGTCATGAGAAACACAATCACCCAGTAATGATTTCTTATTTATAATTACTATTGGGACTTATCACTTAATCAGCCCTAAATTCATTAGTGCCATGTTGATTATCACGCTGGATAATCGACAAAAATGTCATGCAACACTAAGTCAAATGCCTCACAAGAACAAGTCTGGAACATCAAAAATATTACCTTTATCAACCAAACTTGCAACCTCATCAAGAAGTGGCTCCACAAGCATCCATTCTAGTACTTTGCCCAGGATCAATGTCACAGCTGATGGATTAATCAGTTTTTATATTAGCTTATTCAGTCTTACTGACTCTGGTGCAGTACTAGCTTTCTGCCAGCTCAGGGAGTATCTTGGCCAGCTGCTGGATGAAGCTGTTCTGGACTGCTGGCTTAAAACCTCTGTCTTTATTCATCTCCCTATTCTGAACAGCAGTTTAGTTACAACATGTTCACTTGTCATTCTTCAACAGAAATACATCTTCCGTTTTCTTTTTCCTAACTGCAGAACATAAACATAAACTAATGGAAAATCCAACCTTTTGAATTGTTCCTGTGAACTCCACAATACCTACACAAAAATGAGCCAATACTACTGGTACATCAGATTCTTCTTAATCCTTAAACATTTCTTTGCCTTGTCCTTAGTGCTTCTGAAACGTGTTTTTTTGCTTATTGGTGCATTTTATGGCAAGGGGAACTGTTAGTTAGTCTGCACTCCAATTCACCATGAAGGTTTGTGCCATGCAAATGCCAAACATGATGGCAATGCCTGGAGATGAACCAAGAGTACATCATGGCTGTGCCAGTGTAGAGAAGCAGCTGAAGGTCTGTGGTCTGTTCATACCAGCCACACGATATCATATGTGTGCATACAGCCAATCCACACACGCCTCGGTGCTGAACTGTCTTGGCTTCTGTGCATGGAATTTCAGATAACTTGGTTCTGGAAACCGTACACATCTGCTGAAATGAGTGCTGAAATTCTGACCCCAGGACAGCCTTTCTCTGGACTGTTGTACCCTGTACCAGCTGTTACTAATCTCACTGTTTCTGCCCTTGGATGTCGTTGCTTACGTACATCAATGGTTTTAGTCTTGATTTAATCTTTAGTGAACTTCTAAATACTTTCTTCATTTGCTGCCTCTAATTTTTTAAGTTAAAGTACTAAAGAAAGTCATAAAAGGCTAAGAAGAAAAGAAATGCTTCATTTTTGGCAGCACTATTTTTTATGGGAACACAGTGAATCTGCTTGCAGAATGTGTTTCAGGCAAGCAAAACTCTCCTTCATGGGGTTCTTGAGAAAAATGGCAGGTGGTCAGTGATGACTGAGCAGCAGAGCTCGGACACAAAGTGTAGAATTGCTAGTGTAAATATTTATTCATGCACATAAAGTGTCCCACCCAAATTGGGGCACCCCAAAATTGGACTGACACAGGTTTCTTACAGTTTCTTTACAGTCTTATGACTTGTTCAGGTACAACACAATTTGAGTCAACAATAACTCCCATATTATGACTTACCAATGGCAGTAAAACTTTGCAAAGCAACTGTATTTCTGCAAAATTCTTGCTGCCTGTTGACCCAGGTGTCCCTAGAGTCAGTCTTGAGACAGCTATGTCCTTATGATGCCAGATGACACTAGGAAGTGTCCTAGAGGAGCTAGGATGCTAGTGTTGTTTAGGTCACCCAGACATGTCTTTTCTCCTTCATGGACAGCTCTAAGCTTCTAGGAAGCCAAGTCCTTCTTTCCAGGACTGTTCTTTAGCTTTACTTCAGCATAAACAATACTAAAGTCTCATGTAAAATTCTACTACCTTGTTCCATTACAGGGTATAATGTGACCTAATGAGTATGACTAGCAGCAAAGAGGTTTTTAAAATAGCAAATTTTTATTGACTACTAATGAAATGCTTGCCATTTCTTTTCAGATGAGTGAAAATAATCATTGAATGAATACTATCCATGAGCTATAAACACAAAATTCTGTTGTATTTCTTGCATGGCAGACACTCTTTTCAACAGTAATAACCATACAACAGGCTACAAGGCAAAATTATTGAATAATCTGAGTAGTTATCAAAGTAGTTTTCTATAGCGGTAGTGTTTGCACATCTTAAAATTTGATCCTCTCTTGAACTCATTAAAACTTTTGGCCTCCACTACATCCCTGACTATATTTCACAATGTAAAAATTATTTCCTTAAAACTAAGTAGAATAAAGAAGAAGTGGGGATAAAGAATCTGTTCTCTGCCAGTGTTCTCAGCTGCTAACTCATTTTTCTGTAGAACTCACGGTTTTTTAGTTTATTTGCCTTAGCCTATCCTCTGCAAGTTTGGTCATCAGAAGTTTGTAGCTTCCTACATTAGTAGGTAAATGTATATATTTGATTTTATAGAGCTTTGCTAGTCTTAAAATAGTCTCTGAATTTTAGAAATAATTAAAATATTGTAACAAATGTATTTGCTTAATAATTTTTTGTCTAACTATGGAAATATTATTCATCAGATATCTGCCCTTTTAAAAATAGAAATTAAAATTATTTTTTAGTAAAAAATATATGAAAGTCACACCACACAGTAGACTTCTAAAACCTCTCCCTCTGATTCTCTTCCAAACTTCCCACATCAGTCACATAGCACTGTCTTTCACTCCATCTGGTTTGCCAAGCTGTGGCAAGCTCTGTGTATGTTCAGCCTTTAGTAATTACATATTAAGAAGGGCTTTTTTCTCCACTTCTACCTGAAAATAAAAAGATGTTTCCTTACTCTTTGAGTAAGGAAAGGCTTTTGAAAAGAGTATTAAAAGAAAGTTGCAACACATTCATATAAACTCAGCTGTATAAATGGGCACGGAGGTTTGCACGTACAATCACTTAGAAGTGAATGGTGACCAAAGATGGACCAAAGGTTGGACTTGATGATCCTGGAGATTTTTTCAACCTTAATGCCTCCATGATTCTATGATATCACGGCCAAAGCAAATATGTTCTGTAAAGTGTGCAAATAAACAGGCAAGTAGTGTTCAGGTTGCATTTAAGGAATCCAGAGTTGTAACACAGGGTCCTTCTCACGCTACCAGCCCAGAGGCACCTTTATCACTGGCAATATAAAGGAGGTTTAGCTAGCATGTACTTCCACTGCCTTTTTTTTTCCCCAGTACCTACATGTGAACTAGAAGACAAGGAAAATAAGGAATTTCATTTCGGTAACACCACCACAGCTAAAATAAGCTTGCCATTTCATTCTCAAACTAGAGTCTTTTACAGGAATTACTTTGCACCACAGAAAGGAGGCAAACTTCCCATTACATTAAACATTAATTCGTAAGTGCATAAATCTCTCATTTTGCTACTTTGCATGTACAAAGGGCTTTTGACAAAGTCATCTCAATTTTTATAAATAGAGGCAACTTGCCTATGCAGCAATGGAAAAGTCATTCTTGGTTGAAAACTGAAGCACAGCAGTTTGTCCCAGCTGACAGTGAACAACTGATGGATCAGACCATCTGAGTAGGGATTCCCACTTTATTACAGGTTTGTTTCATGCTGACAGCATGAGAAATTTCCTGAGTATTACCTCAGGTAGTCTTGAGCGAGTATTTAATTTGTCAGCATCACAATTCCTTGATTATAAAATTGGAAAAGATTAAGCAATGTTTGAGTAAATCACATCAAAATTAGAGAAGTCATTTAGAATGAGCTAATTAATATTCAATATCTATTTAATTAATAACTGGTGTCTTCATCCTCATTTTTGAATAAATTACTAGGTTGCACATAGTGCTCTAATAATTTGGACTAGTTATTGCATTCTATGCACTGTGAAAATTATTTATTTCAATTATCTGTTGAAAGCAAAGGAGTACTTTTTGGATTTTTTGACAGTGAAAGTAAAATTTAAATCTAGTTGTTGTTAGAGATTTTTGCTTTTCTGTAAGATAATATTTAGCTATTCTTCTATATCTATACACTTTTCATGAAGTACTAAACTAGAAAATCTCTCAAACCACCTCTAATGAAATAGCAATGTTGGATGTTTTTCATAAAACAACCATTGGTGCAATTTATTACCATATGCCTAAATTAACAATGGCTCCAAGGACAGATGAAGTAGTTTATATTTTTCACAATTACAAGGTCACATACAAACCATTATTCCAGAGCAGCCATTTACAATCACACTTACCCAAGAGTAGTTTGGTTATCTGCTATAGTCTTACTCACATTAGCTTCAGTAAATGTCTTCTAATTGGCTTAGAAACTCAGTTTTCAATCTTCTATGATGTAGTAATTCTATTAGATACCCATCCTAGCACTATTTTCTTTGTTCCTTCTGTGGACATGAATTGTTTCTCCAGCCAGTGACTCTCATTTTCAGGAGACATCCTTTTGTATGGATGTGCTTTGGGAGTTTTCAAATGTCATCCTAAGTTCCTAGAAAGAAAAGGTAGCAAAAAAAAACCCTTCACCTTCATCCCAGGAATAATAAAACTGTTATTTCTCTGTTTTTAGGCAAACTAATCATATTTCTCTGCTGAGGTGCATCTCCCCCCACCACCCCTCAGGCTGATTTACAATTTCAGGCATGCTTGTTAAACCCAAGCCTTGATTAATGCCTCTTATGCAGTTAAGCTCCTCTTGAGCTTATTGGAAACACTATGCTCCCAGGAATTTCTATTGTCTAATGAGGTCTTTTTTCCTAACAAAGAGCATCCCTGGACTTCATGTAAACCATTCTAGACTGATTCTAATCTGATTTTACTTTGTGTGCTTTATGCATATAGTAAGTAATAGAATGAACCTTATCATCAAACTTTATGCTTTTGCAAACTTATATTAAACTTGCTTTTGTGAATATTTTGGTCAGTGTTTCTCTAAGTGACCTAGACCACTCATTAACAATGCTCTCTCTTACCTTTCACTTTTCAGACATTTCTTTCAACTTGACCTTCATTGTTGCTTTCCCATTGTCACCTATTTAATTGAAAGTCTTTTTTAGCAGTTAATTTTAGTTTAGATATCTCAGTATCTGATTTTTTGTTGTAAAAGTCCTTGACTATAATTACCTTTCTATCCTTTGATTAAAGCAGCTTTCATACCCTAAATCAGCGCTGGTGACTTTTTCTGCAACAAGCTCAATGACATCATGTATAATTGTCATTTATTACAACACCTTCTCCTTTCTGTACAATTACTTACCAAGGTTGTCTTACTGAGTATCTTCCATCTGCATTCTTTCCTTTTTCCCTAATTTAATAAATTTGTCAGATACCCTCTCTGGGCTGCTTCCTAACACCCCGAGGTGAGCCTGGAGCAGTAAGTTAGCATGAACACGAGTTCTATTGCCCTTATTCTTCCCTTTTGGATGCAGTAGCTGGCCGTTATGAGGCAAAGGCAGTTTCATAGATATAAAACTTCAGCTGCAAGTGTAATAATCGCACTGAAGTACCCTCACTCCCCTCTGCTTTGACCCTGCGATGTTCTCCCACCAGGCTCAGCAGTAAGTACTCCAGCCCCATACAAAAGATGCAGCATGAGAATTTAAGGGGAAGAAAGAAAGAATCAAGCCTCCTGCACTGAGTCTTAGATCTCCTCTCCTTCATGCCAGTTTCTTCTCAAAGGATGCTGTATTCCTAGATAAAAGTATGCTGTAAAAGCTTTTTTTTTAGTGGGACTTAGACTGACTTACTTCCCACAGCAGTTCCCCAAGTACAGCTGAAGCCAGTTACAGTTTTCTATCGCAGCTCTAGAGAGTGGTCAAGACCAGACAGATCAGAGTATTTTCATAGTCCTTCTTTCAAACTGTCTTTCCCCATTTCTCAGTCTCGATCTGAACATCTTACTGAAAACACCAACACATAATGTTTTTCATTAGTAAAGTACTTCATGTGATTTGACACTCGTTTCTTGAAGGACACGGATATAACCAGTTTATATCAAAGACAAATCAAGGCTAGATTAGAATTCAGTAATTCCTTGAATGACATCTAGAACAGATACTGACTAAACAATATCCTCATAGTGCAAGGGTATTTTATTTGACCTAGGTGTGATCAGAAAGTAAAAGGCTACAGAAAGGACATCTCACTTTTCTTTATCATATGTTTTGTACGTAGCTTGTTGCTTCATGTGTTTGAAACATAGAATCACAGAATAGCTTGGGTTGGAGGGACCTTAAAGAACTAGCTCCAACCCCCAATGATAATGATTGCAATGGTAAGACATATAATGATAAAAATTATAATGATTATATTGATAAGACATAACTCATTCCAAATTATTAATTTCAGGCAAGTGTCTCCAGGTATTAAATATCAATTATTTCCTATTTTGTGTAGGTAGGTAGGTTAGATTAGTCAATTAGCCATAAACATTGTTTTGGTTTCCATGGTTACTCAGGTGATTCTGGCACTTTTCTTCCACACCATTGGTTGCCACGGATACAAGTTGTTATAAAATACAGCAGCTACAAGTCAAGATTGCAGGGGTATAGTCCTCCTCCATGCTGCACTTATATGCAATATATCTTGTTTGACACAGCATTTGAATCCTGAGGGCATAATCAGTGGATTTCTTTGAGTTAACCAAGTTAATACATTTGTTATAAAATGAGAGGATGCTCACCAGACATTAAATGGATATGACATGGCTGCGTTGCCTGAAACAAAGCACTTGAGTACCTTCTGGCAAAAGATAGGAATATCCTGATCCTAACTGTATTATAAAATTCCAACCCAGACCAACAGAAACTGAATCAGAGCAGAGTGCTGTCTGCAGTTAAGGTCAATATTACCTTACCAACAGGGAAAATCTCCTGCTCTGTACAATAGGTACTTGTTAAAAAGAATCCACAGTATTTGCAAATGTCTGCTGTAATATGTAAACGGACAAAATGAGACCAAACAGCCTTTAAATGTAAAAAGGGATAGAATAGGAACTGCACTGAACTAGGTTTACATTCTTCTGCTCACAAAATTGCAAAGAGAGCTTTATGAGGACACTGGTATGTCTAAGTGTCTAAACCACATGGAAATACACAGTAGACACAGTTAACCCATATTCAGAAACCGAGCCTTTAATGACCTCCATCAGACAGCATGTAAAAAATAGATGCTCTTTGTAATTTTGCAGTCCACATTTATTAAGAAAATAAACCCCTGTATTTTCATTAGTACACAGTTTGCTAAGATCTAAGCTTTTAAGTTCTTTCAAATGGAAAAAGATAAGAATACCTATACTTTTCAGACATAAACAACTTGCTGAAAATTAATAACTTCTAATCTTGCAAAAACTCAAAAATTGTTACAGCGTGCTATAGCACATTATATCATCCTAGTTGCAATAATATTTATTCTTTAAAAGACAGTGTAAAATATAATTTAGAAACCTCTCTGAATATTGTTGCTGTCTGAAACGACAGATCACATTTCTGAAGCAGTGTGACTCTGAATAAAAAACATCTTTCCCCCATGAAAGAGAAAGCTTCAATTTTTTAATGGATTTTCACTCTCTGCTGTAAGTTCTAGAAACCCGGAGAATTAAGTGTCTAAATAAAAGCTTGAATTTTTCTTCTTCTGTCTTGATATTTTTGGGGAATTATCCTTGTAAATGGATATCTCTTTATTTCTTTTTCTAAGACACTGTGTTTAAATTATAAATAATTTGTTTAAATCCATACAGGAATTTTGTCGTGCTTTCTTTCTAGCGTTAACTATATATTATTGACAGTAACTTTTTAAATGTATAAAATATGGGAAAAAAATAGAAATTACTTTCATTTCTGAAACATACACTATCCTTGGATAAAATTAATGGACAGTCTTATCATCTGCTTAGGAACATAAAAATAAATTCTAGAGACCCAGAGTCTGCTGTTTAAATATTATATTGCAATTTTAGATGGTTGACCATTTTTATACTAAGATATTACAGAATCTGTGGCGGGAGTCTTATTAGCTGCAGAAGAGGAAAGCCTGTTTGGGTGGTTTTAATATAATTAGGTAATTCTTTTTCTTCTGTAAAATTGCCTCTTTTCCTCTCTTTTAAACAGATTTTAGCAACTTACATTGAAGTTTGAGTTTTGACTTTGCTAGCTGATTAAGAATGTTAGTAGTCAGCTGAGTAAATATCTCCATGAAGAGATTTGCAAATTCATAATCATCATACTTAATTTAGGACCAAATTAAATAACATTAACTGCAGTTGAGGAATGACTTCTTAAGCTACCAGCGTTCCAAACTAAAGGCATTAAAATTACAGGCGGAATTCACTAGGATGCTGCAAGCTTTATGTGAAAGCTGGTCCTCAAAACACTGCTAATCAAGCAGAAAACATTCTAGTAACACTGTCTGAAGTGTTGATGCAAAGTATAGAGCTAAATCTTTAGGCTTGACCTGAACACAAAAATGCAATTGAGATGTTTATCTCCAACATTAGCAAGCTTTTGAGTCCAGGATTTTCAGTGACTTTCAAGAACTGGCCAAAATCACCTTTCTAGAAGAGCTGCGCTCTTATCCATGGAACACACTTCTGTGAGCTGGAAAATAGCTGCATGGAAACAGAGAAAATATACTGCAGAATTTCAGCAATACTGAAAAAAATTGTGTAAAGCAAGAATTTGATGCACAGTGCCTGTCTAGGGTCTAGGGTGGGTTCAGGATATCAGACTTTTTTGATGCCTGTTCTGAGTCACTTATTTGACAATTCAACCTCCCTATGCTTTGTTTGAGTTTGTTTGAGGATACCAAGCTGTAGGTGTTTGAAGCCTCAGAGCTCTGTAACTTCTTGCCAACAGATGGTATGGAAACTAAGACAGGGTCAAAGGGAACTTGGGTTCTCGTGGACTAGAAATACATAGAAATACCACATTCAACTCACAAGCACTGAGACAAAACCAGCTGGATGCTCGGCAAATGTAAAAGCTACCATGTATATTTTTCCCTAGCTGCCTGCTTTTGGCAACAATATGGGACAGGGTACTGCACTAGATGAAGCTTTGGCTTGACTGTGCTTATGTAAGATACACTTGGCATGTAATTTTAAAAATCAGCTCTCCAACATAAAAGAGAGTAAGAATAAGTGTTACGTGAAAGATTCTGCTCAAGATAAAACTACACTGTGAGATATAAAAACGCTTGAAGCTCAGCCTGGATAATTGGAAATAGCCTGGTTTTTCTGTTCTGAGCTCTACACATCTCCCTGTAACTATAAACGGTACAGTGATATGGTTATAAAAATGGACCATGATGACACCATATATTTTTTCAAAAACCTCTATCTGCTTTAATTTCCCTGTTCCAGTCAGCTATTTCTTTTAGGAAGGCTCATCTTGCAGTACAATTTCTGGTTGAGTACTTTTGTCAGCATGGGCCAGAGGTCATGGATCCAGCTGAGAAGACAAAAAGGCAGCAGGGCCAGTCATTTTATTCTAATTCAATGTGTGTAAACTATGCCAGTGTGTTTAATTCCTCTGTTTCCTATAGCTGACTTGTTTATAAGGACTGATTAATGCTATAGTAACCAACTATTGCAGGCAACAGTGACAAACTTTCAAAACAGGAGGGGAAGACCGCTGCAGGGATCAGAACAGAAGGGTAAGAATCATCCACATCTCACCTCCTGTTTCACCACACACCCTTTCCTCCCCTCTCATCGCCCTAGGACCTGAAGGTCCTCCCTGGGGGCTGCTGGCCTGGCCTTGCTGGGCATTGCATGGTGCCCTCAGCTGGGGCAGGGGGCTCATCCTGCTCATGCTATGGGGTGCTCATGACCCACAGCCACAGTCATGGGCGTGCTCTCTGCTGCAGGAGGTCATGGCATGATACAAGATCACCAAGGACATTCAAATTGAGGAGAGGGATAGACAGTGAGAAGTAACCCTTCCTCTATGATCAGGAGTCCTGGTCTCCTCCTGGCCTCAGTGAGCTGCCCAGGAGTAAAAAAAAGACACAGCCCTTCATTATTTTTGGCTACATGAAGGGAAACCATGATATGACAACTGAAAAAAAAAATTTAAAGGACCTATTCTTAACATACCCAGAAAGCTTCTCAGGAGTAACACTCAGCTTAGAAACATCATTGTAAAGTCTTGTGACAGCTAAGGCAGGAAATTCAGTATTTTATTCATTTATGTTCCCAAATAACTAAAAGCTCATAAAATCCTCAGATATATACTACTTTTTACAGAACAGCTCTCAAACTACCAGCAATAGAAAGTATTTGCAGTCTTTTTTTTATTATTATTTTCATTTTGAAAAGGTCTTTGTTTGCTTAGACTTTCAAGGAAATGATGATGATAGGGAAAAGTGTGGTTTAACCTTGTTTGTGGTTTCCCACATTGCCAAAGTGTATCTTTTATATTTGCCTTTTATACACCTTTAACCTATGTGGTTTTTTTACAAGGAATGAATCTGATGTTAAATTAAATTACTCCCTCCAGCTTAAGTGACTGGGAGCATTTCAGTGCTAAGAACTGGGACTGTGATTTAAGTGATACCAGTGGTATGGAATTTGGAAGTCTAATTATTTGGGCCATATGATGCAGAAAAAGACAGTCCAGTTAAGACTCACAATGCCAGTTCATATTTACTGGCATTTTTAAGGAGTTGCTTCTGCACCAGTCTTCTTTCTACTTCTGTAACTTTGACAAAGCAAATTTTCTGTATTCTCCTACAGCTGTTTGTAAGTGACAATGCCAGCACACGCAAACAGTGCTCACACCTTTTGATTTGCTTCACATTCTCTTCTTCCTCACTAAGAGGAAAGAAAAACCATGAGGTTTGCTTTCATCACTTATATGTCCTATCCCTCCCTGGGAGTTGCAGCCAAAGGATTCATGAGGAAGGTGAAGACAGGGGGTAGGTATTTAACATTCCTAAGGATCCCAGAGAAAAAGGAAAGCACAATAAACTCATACATTGTCAAAGAAGCTCAAGTTTATGTGCCCTTCTACATTATGACTACTTTTGTTTATCTGTGTACCTTCTGGACTATTTTCAGAGAAAGGAAAAATGCTATTAATGGCTGCTGTTGTAGGACAGGTTTTTAAACTGGAGAAGAAAGAAAAGAAAAAAGAGTTTTCAGATCTTTGTGTGACTTAGCATCATGCCTAAGCTGCAGATCCATCTCTAGCGCTGACTAACTGCTCCCTCCTTTGACTGGCAGTGTTTCTTCACCTTTGAAAGAGTGAGTGAGTGAGGATGTAATATTTTTATTAGGTACAAGCCAAGTCATAACACTTTGTAAGAGACAATTCGTTTTTCTAATTACAAAGACAGGCAAGAAAAAGATTATATTTGGTGCAATTAAGTGGTTAGTCATTCTTCCAGAAAGAGAAAATCTTGCATATAGCTTTTAAAAACCTTTTGGAACTACAGTAATAGCAATCATATTAAAAAAAAAAAAAGGCATAAATGCTAAACGTTTTACTGACTATTGAATAATAAGCAAGCATTATATCTTTAATTAAATACATTTTAAACCACTTAGTAAGTACCCAAATTGCTGACAGTCAAGTGACAGAGCCCTTATACCAATTTACTACTTACATTGATGTAAAAGGCAAAATAGCTGCTGAATATGGCAACTAAAACTGGTAAGAAAACACCATAAATATTTAAAGGTAGAAAAACCGAAATGTAAAACCTAATAAAGTATTTATTAGGCTACAACTTAGAATTTGAATTCTTTCCCTGAATCAGAATTCATACGATATCATGGAAAACATCCATTCCAAAGGATTTACACAAACATGGAACATAAGAAAATGCAGTGATTCTCTCCTACTGATAATCAGTTACAACAATGGACCTTGATATTCCATATGATCAGAAGCATTATTTTATTAATACTTTGATTTAAGTATCAAGAAAAGCAACTTCTTCTGAGGATCCATGTCGCTGTTGAGATGGTCACGACACATAAATACACACACCAACAGCTCCGAGCAAAAAAGCTTTTTTACTCAAGTCACACCTTCTACATAGCTTCTTTTATACAGTTTCTTAGCATTCGTGTTACATGTTCATTTGCTATTGGCTAACTACAGTACAATTTTATTGGCTGTCTACAACTTGTATACATTCTAGCTACATATCAGTCAGTCTACTCCCTTCTGCAGGTGCTCACCCTCCTTCTGTTGTTTATGCTTCGTGCTTCTGTTGATGTTACAATTCTCACAGGTACAAACCGAATTCTCAAGGGTATACAGTGATTGTGTCCAAGTCGAAATCTGTGAAACTTTTAGACCAGTTATTGGTTCCCACAGATCCAGGCAAAGCTTTAAACATTTCTACATGAAAATAGCTTGAAATTACTAAAACAGAAGAGATAAAATAAGGAAATGTTAAACAACTGTAGAGGTAAATAATAATTAGATGAATTTTTTTTAAAAAGGGGGAGAAGCAAAACCACAGTAATCACAGGAAATAATTTTATCTTGATTAAAAGTACACACCTAAAGAACATTTATGCTCTTAGCTATTGAAAATAATCTGATATTAACTATAGAAAATAATCTGAAACTGTAAGTAACAAAAATTTGTTTACAAAGAGGCTGTCATTTCAGTAAGGCTGAGAAAACGGGAGGCTTAAATGGAAGATGCAGTAGGCAGGAGTGTTTCTACATTACAATTGAAATTAAAGTAACACTGCATCTGCAACAACCCATGGTAAAATCATTACTGTGTCATTATTTATGGATTCATGCATGCTTGACAAGAAATGGACTTAATAACATACAGAAATGTTGTACAACTACAGTTTTGATTAAGGACAAGGGTAAAAGTACAGTCCTGCCTCGAAGAAATATACTTCAACAACAGAAAGAAGGAAAGGATTATACCATGTCACTCTAACCTTTTGCACTCTTACTATATTCCCTGATACAGTCACTGGTGGGACAGAAAGCCAGTAAAAACCTACTCAGACACAATTATGTTATGTTATGTCTCAGGTTAGGGCTTCCCTGTCAGAGCAAGAAGCTGCTCATAAGGTCCACTTGGCAGTGATGGGGGGTGCATGTCAGAGCAGACTCTAAAATGACCCCGAATATCTGGCGGTGAGTTCATTGTCCTGGGTGATGACAGCTTCACAAGACTTTTGTCTGATCAAATGAAAGCACTTACTGTAGGAAGGCAGCTGGAGGTAACCGGATCAACATTTACCTAGAAGGCTACATTTTGAAGTTTTAATGATTTTCGGATAGCATGACGGCGTGCTGAGACTATTATTTCGTGAGCATTAAGCCTATTAGTTTATCAATGATATGAAAGGCAAGAACTGGCTCAGCAAGAAAATACCTTCTTAGTAGCCTCAGCCATCTGCAGCAAACCTGCCTTCATTATCTCTTTTGCCATTTCATAGCATTTCTGGAATTTGCAGAGTGGCAACAGAACAGGCACCAGGTGCTGCTGCTGGGTTTCTCAAACGGGAGCTCTTTGCTCCAATTCCTTTGTGTTTGCATAGGAGTAGCTGCATCTTGATCATCCACTGGAGAAGACAGCCTGGAAAGTCAAGGCCACTGGACCAGCTACCCCTGTGCAGGGAAAGCAAACAGGGACAGTTACTGCTTTTATCCTTTTCACCCTGTTTTAATTAAGATAGTGGGAGGAGCCTCCTAACAGGAGATGCAGAGGATTTGTGTCCCTAAGCTTGTGCTCTGCTAAGGAGCCTTTTGTATACCTGCACACATCCTTCAAAAGGCACTAACATTGAGTGAATAATACTTCCTGCAGAGAAAATAATTTTAAAAAATAACATTGTGTCTCTATATCTGGTGCCTTAAAAGTCAGTAAAATTAGGATCACATAACCATGTGAAGCATTGGAGGACAATTTTCTTCTCCCACTGGGTGAAGAAACTCCCAGTGCTGGCCGGAAGCCTTCAAGGCATGAGAAATGGGGCTGTCACAAAGGAAAGATATCCAGGCTTCCTCTCTCTGCACACACATCCTCTTCCAGGTCAAGTAGACTTGGTCAACAATGGAAAGAATGTGTCTTCTCTTCCTTTTGTGTTGTTATTAGAAGATTTTTCAGGAATTCACATGATACTTTTTTACTTCAAATAAGTAGACTCAGTCTCTCTAAGCTGGCCAAAACAGCCAACACGCAGAAATCACAAAAATTGTGGAATCAAAATTGGCATAACAACATAACAAAAAAAAAGTTTTAAAAAATGTCAACAGACAGCTCCTTTAGGCTCCTTCATATATATTCAAAAGCAATCCACTATTACAGTTCCGAGAAGTCATTCCTTACTTTAGAGAGCAAGCACATGAGTCACGACCTTCCTATACTGAGGAAGACTTAAGTAACTTCAGGAAATATCGTAACAGACCATTGTTGAAAACGGTTGGTAGGGTGGGAATCAGATACTATTTACCCCGAGTCAAGCACTGGCAATTCATTAAAGACTGAGCAGAACTTGGCAATACAGTAGCATCAAATAGGTGGAACAGAGGATCTGGGACCTTGACAGGCTGGTGCAAAACAGCATGAAACCTTTACTTGCAAAGTTCGAAATCCACTGCTCTTTTATTTCACTTAAAAATGGAATTGCTTGTTCTAAAATGTTGCTGAGGTGGATATACTTAAATCACTTCTCTATGTCACACGGACTTTGGTGTTGAGTAGAAAAACGCCTCTTTCCAAATCAAATTGGTCTATTATTTTGGAGTGGAGCTGCAAAAATCAAAGAAGCAATCAAACCACTTCTATATGCTCTGACTGCAAACAGAAAATGGGAATGAGGCAAGAATAGAGCAAAATCAGAGAAATGCAGAATATTTTGTTGAAAAGCTATGCTGAATAAGCTATGGATTCTCTTACAGAGGTTTCAGAGATACCTGTCATTAGGATGTAGGACTTTGCCAGATGAGCAGCATTGGGTCCCCAGCCCAATGTTTTTCAGAAAATTGGAAAGGTAAGGATCAGAATGATGGTAGAATGATGATGTGTGAGCTGGGGAGCATGCTCCAATCCACCTCATGCCAGACAGGTGCTGGGCTCCTGCTGCAGTCCCCCTGCAGTCAGTCACTGTGGGAAATCCCTGCCAGGAGTAACAGTGTCCCCAAAACATTGCACGTGGAAACACAGCAGCCAAAAGCTACGCAAGAGGCAAAAGTGTGGAGACCTGCACGCAGCACGACAATACACGGCTGTGGGATCCCACCTTCGAGGCCCCTTGGCACACCAACAGCAGTACCGTGGTCGCCGTTCGTACACCGGTACACAAAGTGGCGTGAGGCAGAGGGCCCGGCTGCCTTTCCGCTACAGCTTGTTGGCTCAACACCTTCAGACCTATGCGGAAGGTCTTCGGACCTGGGAGACCTCTCGCTGCTCTATCTCCAGGTCGCGTCCCTGGAACAGTAAAAGCCGTGGAAGGTGCCACGGCTCCACCGCAGCCGTGTCCCGCCGGTGGGGAGGACAGCAGCGGGAGCGGGGCCGCCGTGCCGAGGAGGCTGCGCCTCCCGCTCTCCCCCTCCTCAAGATGGAGACGCGGCACCTCCTCGCCTTGCTGCCGGCAGGAAGCCCCCCCACTCCCTCTTGGGGTGGACCGACCCCACCTCCCTGTCGGGGGCCGCCTCCCACCCCTGCCCTGCCAAGCTCAGGGTGCCCGCGGCCGCGGCTGCCCACAGGTGCGGCCCGCTCCCGCGGCGGCGGGCGGTGCATGCCCGGCGGTGCCTGTGGGCAGCGATCCTGCGCGGAACGCGGCGGCCGCCCCGCGGGAGCGGCGTGGAGGGACGGCGCCTGCTCCTGAGTCAGCAGCGGCGAGGAGGAGGCAGCGGCACCTCCCGCCCGGCCCGGCCCGGCCCGGCCCCGGCCCCCCGCCCGCTCCCGGCGTCCAGCACCCGCGGGAGGGAGCGCGGGCGGGGCGGC
>VZTE01005680.1:25356-88225 GCA_013397775.1 Eulacestoma nigropectus | reverse complement strand
GGGGGGGCGGGATTTCCTACTGAAAATTGAGACCTTTTCAATAATTACTGTAGTTCAGGAAATGGCACTTTAAGAAAATTTGTCAAAAACCTAGGAACTGCAATTCAACAATGGTGTTTTAAATCAATTAATTGTTCCTTTTAATTTGAGGATGTGGAATATAAGTGGAAAAAAATTGCTCTTCTTTTCAGCTCAATGCTATAGCAAAGCTTTTTGTAGTTTTAGGACAGTCATTTTTGACCTTGAGCAAGTGCAAAATCAATACATTCTTGTGTTCTGTGCAGTCATGTGACTCAGATTAAACTATCCATGTGAGAATCTTTCTTCCACCTCTCCTTATAATTTCCTCAAGTTTCTCTGGAAGCATCAACCTGCACTTGCAAATTGTCCCTCTGCTGCACAGGGATGCCTCAGCACCTAGCTGGAGCCTGCTGTGCAGGGCAGCTTGCTGTGTGTAATTGCTTTCTGCCATAACGTCACTTGAAGGAACTAGGCAGTCGATTGAGACCACACGACTTTGTCACATAGGCCTTCAGTCAGCAGCTGGGCAGTAGCAAATTTGGATTCTGCAAACTGAAGAAGATTTCTACCACCTTCTCTACAGTTGTACGTGTCTTTTTTGCAGGCAGTTTGCTAAATCTCCTTTTGCTTTTTCCATTTGGAGCTCAAAACTGATGTTATGTACACCCATTGGATAGTTTTCTTCTGTGGTCTGTTTTCCTGTTGGAAAAAAAGTAGTTAAATACTAGAAGATAGATAGATAGACAGATAGATAGACCGACAGACAGATTCTGAACTACCCTTCATGGCAGGCTAATGACAGGCTAGATGAAAATCCAGAGGATGATGCAAAGTTGCTTTGTCTTGCCTCTGTGCTATGGAAGGTACAAGATACCATCTTGTTCCTTCACGCTCTCCTTTTATGGGTCTCACTTAATTTTCATTGTGGAGTAAATATTTGAAGATTGCCTCACTTACCAGTTCTCTCTCCTCTATGTCGTTGTGAAAATTTAAAACAAATGGAGACCAAGTATAATGGTTTAGGTGAGTTGTCCAATAGTTTGACTGCCTTCTGAAGGGCGATATTTTGATGTGTCTGGCTTGTCAGTGGGGAGAGAAAGGCTCTCAGGTGTCTAGTGATCTCACTTTGTGCTACTAACTTTTCCTAAGGGTTAGTTTTTGATTAGGCTTCCCTCCTTGCTGGGTTGTCTGACCTCAGGGCTATACAAATGTCTGTAGTGAAAATTAAGTAGTAGCAATCCTGAAACATGTAAATCCTGACACTAACACAAATAGTGTTTTTATATCTTAGCAGAGCAGTTCCACCATTCATTGGTGGGTTTAAAATATTCTTTCCGTCCTTGTCAATAGCTTTTGACACCATATACCCCTGCTAACTCTCTCACCTTTAGGATTTCCACAATTGTTTGCTCTCTCCATGGCAGTTGTAGTAAAAGCTGCTTAAATCTTGTAGAATAAAACTGCTCTTTCTATGCAACACTGCTCTTTTCTCTTTCTCTGGCTGTTTGGTGTCACTTAGCAGTTGACAGAGTTGTGGATACCAGTGCAGCTAGTGAAGCGCATGCTATCCAGCTTAACATGGCAGAGTGTACTCAGCTATTCAGTTTGTTGTTGTATCACCATTAACTTGCTGCTTGGGCCCTGGACTTGACTGAGGAAATTGATACAGAGTTGGGATGTAATGCCAATCTAAGGTCAGCCTTCACTAAGACTGAAGGGACACCCTCTTAATGAAGCAGAGAGACATTTGCAATTATAGATATATCCAGCAGCTACAATAACTTTCCATCAGTAGTCATGGTTTTGTTTTCAAGTATAGGTACCTACTGTTAGAAAATTGTGTGAGAGGAAGGTGACTTTGCACAGGTCATAAGCATTGATGACTCTGCAATATCTTCCTCATCTGCTGAAGGGTTTGAAAATTATCCCGTTTATTTAGATGCCTAACTTGTGGCTGTTTTGATGATGTGTGTTCATAAAGCATGTGTTATTGTTAGAAGTCCTAGTGTCTGCACATGTCCTGAGTTTTTCTCTCTGTTACTAGGGACAAATGCTACTGGCATGAAGTTAATTTTCTTCCCTTCTGCAGTATTTATGCAATGTTAATGCTCAACTACTAAGTAACTGTCTCAGGTATTAATGCAGGTACCATAACTGATAAAATAACTAATTTGATTTCTTCATGAGAGGTGGGTTTCCTGAAGGATTGTCTTGTATTACGTTTAACAGAGATGCTGACAAATATGTGTGTGTGTTTTTGTGTGTGTGTTTTTGTGTATAGACACTTTCCTTAGGTGTGGTAATATGTTCATTTACTCAGCCAGCCTGCTTTATAAAGGAGATGCTGTCAGTTCATAAATAGGGGTTTTGGTTTACCTGTGGATGGAGTTTCAGATGCTGTTTCAGTATTTCTTTTGGCCTGTTCCCTAGCTGTGCTAATGACCAGAAGGGCAAGGAGGCAAGGAGCCCCTGCCTGCATTTCTGACCAATGCCAGTGTGGCTGGGCTCAGTGTTCAGGGCCCTCTCTCTCCTGGAGGTTTCTGCTGCCTGGCAATGCTCTCTGACTGCCTTCATGGCACCGTTTGTCCCCGTCTCTGATTTTGTTGGCATGCAGCGATTCTGCTACACCTTTTGTGGAGTGTCAGCGTACTGCCTTATGCTCTATTTGCAGTTTTGCAGCTGTAGGATTTGAATGTATTCCCAGACACAGGTAATTCAGTCTGTACACGTTCTTACTGCTAATGGCCCTGGCCTAATTATGTGTAGGAAGTGGCAATATTGTTCTGCTTGGCTGACCCGTTTCTCTAAGGGAGAAAACTACTTGAGTCTACATTAAAGGTGAACCAAAATGCGGAGTGAGATCTGGGGTGGAGGAGAGGGGGAATATGAAGGTAATTCCTTTTCCTTGAAAATCTGTTGTACTTCATGTGTTATCTGTGAAAAGATGTGGTCCTGATCAGGAACTGCATACGTTTAAAAGATCATGAAGTCAAAATGTTTGTATAGAGGGATCAGTTCAGAATTTCCCCTTATCCTGTTGGCTAGAGCACTGCCAGAAGCTGCCAGCTGGAACCGGAAAACATAGTTTTCAGCGTAAAGCAATATATGTATAATACTTGTCTGTTTTGACCATACCTGCTTCTCAAGGCTGCCATCCCCTCTTCTAGCTGAGTGCAAGTCAGACTTGAACTCTTAAGAGCCAAGAAATGCCGAAGTAATTACCAGCAATGCTGTCTGCTTGTGTTGTTATAAAAATAACAGGCTTTGTGTTATATGTGAAGGATAGAGATTCAGCTAGCAAATTAATCTTGTGGCCTTGGTTATTTTTAACTGCTGGGATTTCAGGGCTGGCCACCTTAAATTTTAATGTGTCTTGTGTTTTTGTGATGAAACTTTCACTTGTGTGGAACAGAAAAGTATCATGGGGAAGATAAGAGGAGCATTGCATCCACACACTGCAGCACTGTTTACTGTTTTAACAGTTCGAGAAGGCATGCAGTGTCTGGTAACTTTGTTCTCATCTGTGGATCAGAAGCTGTGCACTGAATTGTGACTGGATGTGCTTTGTGTCTGAGCTTGATCCTAATATCAGGAAGCACAAGCCAGTGTTGCAGTGAATGCGAGCTCTTTATTATGTGGAAATTAAACATCAATAGATGTGGAGCCACAAAGGAGCATGGGAGGACACAGTGCTGCTTTTGTGCATTCACTGTATCCTCCCATGGTGTGTCCCATCAGGATTCAATCAAGATTGTACATGTGGTCCAAAGTCTGGCATTTTGCAGCTTTGTTAAGTCGTATTTTCTTAATATAAATTAAGAAAAAAAAAAAGAAACCAAACCCACAACCGTTTGCTTCAAGAACTTTTGTTTCTGAACGCAGGATGAGTAATGCTGGAAAAGTCTGGATCATTTGCACCATCTCTCAGTGTTTTTCTTATTGTTGCTAAAGTAATCATGTGGACTCCTTGGGGAACTGTTCTGTAGGAAATAGAAGCTGCTACTTGTCTCTTTTTAGTGACGGTGAGATTGTAAAGTTGGCCTTGCAGAGAAAAAGGCCTATAAAATAAACAAATTATTTTTCTGCCCCTGATTGTGGTTAATTCCAACCTCGTGATGTTCTGATACCAAACCTGATGCATTTTTCCTTAGGCTAAAGAACTAAAAGTCTCTCTTAGGCGTCTGGTCCATTTGGCTGTTTCTGGGAATGAGTGAAGGTTACAGCAAATGCACAGTATCTCAGAAACCTTGAGCTGCAGTAATAAGTTCTTCTGCAAATCATATTTTTAGTGGCTAACAACTTTTCCAGGTCTAGAAGGATTTCCATAGAAACAAGAAAAAGGCTGTATGTGAAATTATGGTCTTACTGTAATAATATCTCTTCTACCCCTCAAGGGTGAAGTATTTGGGGTTTGTGCTAATAAGTTGGAAATATTTATTAGGAACATAGCTTCTCTGGTTTTTTTTCTCAAAAGCCACAGGAACATTTCAAAAACTGTTGAAAGGTGAAGTCTATAAAAATTTTATGCTCTGTACATTTCTCTGGTTTGGTTTGAATGTTCTGAAATAAAACACCAAATAAAAATAATCACTTTGAATGATGGGTTACAATAAATGTGCATGGGCAAGTGTATGCTGCTGGATTCAGCTGGAAAGGCTTAAGAAATCATCTCTTTTCAGCTGGAGATCCCTGCCTGCATAACTGAGAGCGAAATAAATAGACTTTCTCATGGTGAGGGTGACCATATACTGGAAGATTGTCCAAGAAGGTTGTGGAGTCTCCATCCTTGGAGATACTGGATCTGTCTGCACATCATCCTTGGGAGCCAGCTCCTGGCTACCTCACTTGAGCTGGGGCGTAGACAAGGTGACTTCCAGAAGTCCCTTCCAACCTCAACCATTCTCTGAATGAATTATGTTTATCTCCATAGTTCATTTCAGTGTGAAATTAAACGATTTCATTTGCTTCACGTTTACAGTGAAGTCAAAAGGCAAGGCTCCATGTTGTGGCACCTTCAGGACTGACTCTTATGCACAAGTGCTCATTTCTGTTCAGTTGCCAATGATCCTGTACCCCAACACAGCTCAGTGGCTATTTCAGTGGCTGCATAAGTGGAACATTTAGAATGATTTGGCTTAAAAAAAATAAGAACTTTTGGTCTTTTTGTCTTCTACAAAACCAAGTAAGTTTATAGTTGATGGAAGAACAGAAGACCAATTAGGGAATGCAAGACAGCAAAAATGGCCCTGTTGCTGAAAATTTTGTATCATAGAAGTAGTACCTGGAAGCATCCAGACAACCTTTTGCTCTTTCTCAGGTCAAGCCTTACTGAATTTGCTACAGAGGAGCACAGCTATGTGTATTCTGTCAGGAATTACTTCCTGAGACAACATCTGGTTGCCAATATTAAAATAGCATCATCTTAGAAGTAGTATTGTGTTGTGTGTTTGATTTTTTTTTTGTGATCGAAGATAATTTTTCTAATTGTGCAGCACAGGAATAGACTGGGGGACCAGCTTACTCTTCACTAAGGCAGCTGCCTGAGGAAGGGGATTTTGTTTTATGTTGGATAGAACAAAAGTCACAGAAGTCAGGCTTTTGGAAAG
This sequence comes from Eulacestoma nigropectus, assembly GCA_013397775.1. Lineage (NCBI taxonomy): Eukaryota > Metazoa > Chordata > Aves > Passeriformes > Eulacestoma > Eulacestoma nigropectus. The sequence continues at coordinate 82,598 of VZTE01005680.1, read as the reverse complement.
TTAGTAATAGTCTCTCCTGGTTTTACAGGGAGCTTTCCCAAAGCCTTATCTTTTTGTATTTGAGAGAGTCCTTGCTCTAGTCATGTTCTGTAGTTATTTTGCTTGTGTTTTGAGCAGAGTTAATGCTTGTACCACAGACTTGAGGAGAAATTGTCGAGGAGTCCGATATTCTCTGACCAGGCTCATTTACATATTCAGTGTGTAGAGCATGCAATGTCTAATATCAGATTTAATAATTTGGAGATACTTACTGTGACATGGGATTCCTGATTTAGTGAAGCAATACAAAGTATACTAAAATCACAACGCAAATATCCATACTTAGCAAAATACAGCAATGGCAATATACAGTTCTATCTCAATACCAGTATGATTTCCATTACTGGTCTCTAAATCCCAGCATCACAACACTGGGCATCCTCTGTCAATGGGATGGGACGTGTGGGTTGAAGCCAGCTCAGGCCCATTGCTGTCTTTGAAATTTTTATGTTAGTTGTTCAGTTTTTATAGTCTGTATTGGGTTAAGCCACGTGTTCACTTGGCTCATGCTGGTCTGGCTTGCTTAGGGAGGCAGTCACACTTTAATGAACTAACTGGGGGAGATATTTACACCATCAGTTGATCTACTCAGCTGTTGATAGAACACCTAACATCTAAAACAAAGGTCAGCCTCTGGTCCGTTTTGTCTTGAGATAAATATATGTCTTGCTTTGGAAAAGCTGTGGTCAGTCACAGAAGTGCAAGCTGCAGACCAGTGTCCAGTTGTTTGTGTGATTTAGAGACATGCCACCTATAAAGGATCCCTTCTTGGAGAGCAAAAGCCTGACTGAGCTGCTAGGGTTTCTACTCTAGCTCAGTCAGCCCTGGCATGTCTAAGTAACTTACTTTTCCTTTTGCAAGGGAAAAAACCTAGATAGTCTTTCATCATATAAAATTATGTGTCGCAAGGAACCTCCCAAGAGCAGCCAGTTAGCAGCATTTCTATCATATGTAGATATAGACAGCTGAAATATGAAAGTCATGTGATGAATGTGGGATACTCTGCCTTGAGAAGGGCTGTTCAGTAAAAAAAAAAAAATTACCTGTGTTTTCATTTACGGAAGTGTTTTTTGGTCAAGCGTCCATTTAAGATCTTTTATGTGGGGGGAGTTTGGCTAAACTAGGTTTTTTCTTGCATGAGTCTTGCATGAGTAATGTTGCTTTGAGCTATTAATTCCTTACATCTATCTGTTGCTTAGGATGCCTTACTTGGAGAATTTAGTGTCCTTAGAAGGAATGTCTCCCTAGAAATTCTGGAGGAGTGTCTGCTTGCATTGCCTTGATATCTGGGAAAGAATAGCTTGAGGACTGCCTCAAAAGTTGACTTAACAATGCATGGATTTTAGCATGGACAATGCTGTGTGTGATTCCTCGGTTAAAGGTACCTGCTAGTTTAAAGTTAGAGAGCTAAGCCAGGGTCTGGATAACTGCAGACAGAATATCTGTGGGGTTTGAGGTACTGGAGCCCAAGAGTGCAAGTATTTCTGGGATGTTTCTGTATCTCTAGAGAAAGAGATTTCCAGGTGGGTAATTTGTTCTGTATCTTCAGCTTGCCTGATCCACTATGTCATCCATCAAGAAGTTGGAAGTAATGATAAAGCCTGCATGTCACCTATTGTCTTTTGCTGTGACATTCTAATTAATGCTCACATCTGACCTGTCTTTTCCTGTCCTATCTGTTTCAGTGCTTGATGGCCACAGCAGGGCACTAAACAATATTAGAAAAAAACCCAGCGTTGAGACCTATAGTTTCCATACAACTGGCCGGAAAAGCAGTTGTCACTGCCTTCCTGGTGCAGCATGGCATTTGGACCTGGTGTTCTCTGCCTCTTCCTATGGACACTAACAGGTAGGAGTTTACTTCTCGTGCATCTGAGTCATCCTGACAGAACAAGTGAATTAAATGCTCCTGGAGTGTGTATACAGCTGTGAAATAAATATGAATAAGGCAAGAGCTGGGAAATCATGTGACTCCTCAGTGCAAAAAGCCTTGGTAAGGTACAGCTTCGTAACTTGCAATGGAGGAAGGCAGCTGTGAGTAGCTGTTTGAAGCCAATTTCAGCAAGCTGTTTTGGAGGAGATGCATGGGGCAAGGGTGTGTAGAGGGAGAGTTCAAAGAGTTTTCCCTCTTTTTCTCTTGCAGGACAGCAATATAAGAATGAAGTGTTGCTTGGATTGTGAGCTACTTTTTGTTCTGAATTATCGTAAAGTGGTTTATTTATAAGTAGTGTTCACATCTCTCACCTCATCATCCTCTCTACAAACATATATATCCTTTCAAAAACAACAGGAAAGCCCTGTAAGTTTATGCTTCAGCCACAGGGATAGGTATTTCCATAATGACATGATGAAGAATGATAGTAATTCTTTATACTGCCTCTGTCAGAGAGAGACTTCATCTAGTGCAGGTAGTTTTGATATGGTAACTGAAGAAAAATGTATGAAGAAGTGGAGTTTATTTCCTTAAAAAAATATCATTTGAATTCTGCTGTGGTGGTATTGGCAGTGTCCATATTAGCAGAAATTGAGACAATAATGCACAGTTGTCTGACTTTCATCTCTTGTAGTATAAACAGAACGGGCTGTTTCATGAGGGAGAGACTTGCTTAATGTGCTAATGCTTAAATTGACTACTGAATTTGAAAAAGGTATTAGCCTACAGCTGAGGAGAGATAGATATTAACTGTGTCTGTGCTCGTAGCTGGTTCAAATTAATCATCAAGATCACCATTAGGATCTCATAGTGCCAAGATTTTTGAAGAGAAGATGGAGCTGAGTTTTTTGTTGCTGGGGTAAACAAGTATGCCTTTTGTAAATAAAATCCTCTCCTATGAGATACTGAGTACCTGCTGTAGGGTCTCTGTAGTATCTTTAGAAAAAAACCCATAGCAACTTCAACAGAAGGCAGTAATGTGCAGTAAATACTGAAATTTGACTGTTGAGAATGTCACAGTCTCATGCTTTTGATAATACTGTTAATTGTTAGCAGATTAGAACATCTTCTACATGCATAGAGGAAGCTATCTGTTTTTAGTTGCAAATTTGCTATGCTGTTGTGGCTTATCTGAGAACAAGACCATTGCACTCAAACTGCTGGCTGAATTTCAAGCCCCTCCCTGTATCTCGGCTACAAGCTCACAGTGTTTAGAGGATAATATAATCTAATAGCTCATATTATTTTAGCAAAATTGTTAGTATTTATTTCCATCTCAGTATTTTGCAGAATTTTTAATACAATTAATACTTAAATAAACTGGGAAGTTCCTGCTAATTTCCAGGATATGTTTGCTACAATATATCAGTAATTCCTCACCTTTCCTAAGTCAAAAGGACTTCTTTTTAGTGCAGGCTTTAAGGCGAATTGACTCAGACTCAGGAATTTGCTAGATGTTCATCCTGCAGTTTTTTTCTGCACATGAGCTTGTGCTTTTGAAGGCTACCTTTTCTTAAAAAAACCCAAGTTATCCCAACACTTGTTTTAATTTAAGATAATGAAAAGACTGACTTAACATAGGAAAGAAAGACTTGACATTCCATCACTGAGAGAAGTGGGAAACAGGCTCACTGATGAATATCATTGGAAAAATATTGAAAAATATGCTTTGATTCATTAAAAGAAATTGAGGTGGGCTACTCTGCTCTGTTTAGGTAATGTTTATTTAGTTTTATTTCATGCATGATGTCTTTTGACTAATAGCATTTTACTGCTTTTAATGAATGTGTGGGTTGACTTTTGCTGGCTGCTAGGTGCAGAGCAATTTGCTCTATCACTTCCATTTCTCAGCAAGATGGGAGAGAAAAATATGATTAAAAACTCCATGGACTCCAAGACAGGGAGTTCAAGTATCAGTTACAGTCAAGAGCAGACAAGACTCGACTTAGGGAAATTAATTTATTGTCAATTAAGCAGAACAGGATAATAAGAAGTAAGAACTACTACAAATACACCTTCCCCTCACTTCTCCCTTTTTTCTAGACTCAACTTTACTCCCAATTCTTCTTTCTTCTTCCCCTGAGCAGCTCAGGGAGTCAGGGAATGAGGTTTGCAATTAGTTCATAATGCTTGATCTCTATTGCTCCTATCTCCTCACACCCTTTCCCTGCTCCAGCATGGGGTGTTTCCCATGGGCTCATATTCTTCAGGAACTACTCCACCATGGGTCCTTTTCACAGGAAAGTCCTTCAGGAACAGAGTGGATCCCCTGTGGGGTCACAGGTCCTGCTGGAAAATGTGTTTCTGCGTGGACTCCTCTTCATGGGGTTGTGGTTCAGGCCAGGAGCCTGCTCCAGCCTGGGTTTTCCAAGGGTTCACAGCTTCCTTCAGGGCTTATCCACCTGCTCTGAGGTGGGGTCCTCCATGTGCTGCAGGGGTAGATACCTGCTTCACTGTGGAGCTCCATGGACTGCAGCAGGACAATGTGCTTCACCACGGTCTTTACCATAGGCTGCAGGGGAATCCCTGTACTGGCACTGGAGCACTTCCTACTCCTTCCTCACTGACCTTGCTGTATACAGGATGGCTTTTCTCACATTTTCTTACTCCTCTCTCCTGCCTGCTGCAGTTGTGCCAGACTTTTTGCCCCTTTCTAAATACCTTATCACAGAGGAGCTGCCACCATTCCTGGTTGGCTCAACATTGGCCGGTTCTGGGTGCATCTTGTAACAGGTTCTGTCCTGACAGTGGGGCATTTTCTGGTGTCTTCTCACAGAAGCCATCCCTGCAGTCAATTTCCCCCCATCCCCACGTCCCAAGATTTGCCACATAAACGTAATTGATACAGATACCCATCACTGACTAATGTTTGTGCCTCTCAGGAGGCTTGAGCTGGGTATGGCAATAGTTTTGAGTGTGTACCATGCCTCTGTCACTCAACATCTCATGCATTTTGGATGATTGATTTCCAAAACCTCTGGATGCAGCTGCTAATTTATCCATATAGACATTCCTTAGAATGCTTATAATCTCATTTCACTTTTTTTAATCCATTCATTGATGAAATCAGCATATATTGAAATACATTTAAATTATTCTGGCCATTAATTACTGATTTGTTGCTAATATATCAACTGGTTTTTTTCTCTATGAGAGAGAGAGAAGACATTGTTTTCCATCATAGAAACAACAGTTTACTTTGGAACTGGGAGTCCAATATCTTGGAATCAATCAAGTCTAGCTCTCATCTTGAACAGGGATATTCTAATTTGGCATCTGAAGCAGACCTTGCAAATACTGCTGTTGAAATGCATTTCTGCAAATACAATGAATAGTGTTCTCACTATCTGACTATTCATCATCACTATCTGACTCTTGGTTTTCTCATACTGTGTGTGTTGTGTGCTTTGTTCTGAGATTAGCCACTCCAACAAAAATGTAAACAGGGATTGCCAGGTAATTGCAGTCACAGGTGTTGTGCAGTCTACTCTCCTGTTTTCAAGTCCGCATATCCCAGGTGTAGATTATATGACCTCCCAGATTCTTTGATAGCCTTCACCAATATCCTTTTTCTTTACTCTAGCAGAGGGTGTTTCTAAATACATTACAAGCCCTCAATTTTCAACACATTTCACTACTACTGGTCTTGGACTTCGGTAAAGATGAATACCCTTTTCTTCCCACATGTCTAACATGTGAAGCACAGGCCAGGAGTGTCAAGAGACACTTTAAGATGTAGGTGGGCCTTTGAAGTGACAGTGGAACTACTGGCCTGGGGTCATGGTACATTCTTTGTTACTTACACTACCATAACTAGATGTTCTAATGTTCTAGTTCACACAGGTCTTTCCAGAGATACAAGATGGTGTAGTGCTTGATTACAATCTCTGAGATTATAGTGAGTTATGCAGTATGCCAGGTTAGTTCACATTGTCCATACCTCTGTTGGAAGTGGTCTGGCATTTCCTTGTGGAGGGATGCAATAGTTGCAGCCATACATCTACCCTTCTTTTTTCTTTTTTTTTTTCTTCTTCTCTTTAAATAGCACTTAGTTGGTTTATCAGTGACAAACAGGGATGATGACAATTTGTGGAATGAAAACAATATGTGGAAAAGATCATCAGACCTGCTGAACTAATTATGGTGCCTTGACAGATCCTGGACAAAAGAAATGTGAAGGCTGCTGTAATGATCATAAAAGCTTTGCAGATCATTGTTTGCAGATGTAACTAGATTACTGTTGGCTATGGCTTGTGTTGAGGATTTGCTTTTATGTAACTGAGCATTTTTTTGGATGTTTGTTCCTTGGTCAGCACCTTTACCAACACTCAAAAGAGTACTTTGTTATTACATATGTATCTGTGTTTAAAGACCTGAGAGACATCAGGGTCCAAAGAACCTCAGGGCAGCCTGCAGAAAAAGAATGAAAACACTTCCATGATGTGCGGAGATGTTAGGTGCTGCTAGAGGAACCAATGCAGTGACATTTCAGATGTTAAAGTTCTCAGTGATACTGCTTTTCTGGTTTCCAAGACAGTACCTTCTGTAGGGCATTACCAAAGCTGATGCAATATAAGCCTTTTTCATCATTTATGCTATAAAGTGTGCTTTGCATGGGTTTATAGCTCTTCTGTGGAAATTCTCTGTAGCTTGAAAATCGGAATTTTAATTTCTCTAATTAGATGTCTGTAACTAAAAATAAAAAGTTATTTTAATTTTGCTTCCAGAACCTTATCAAAATTGTTTCAGTGTGTTATTATAGTAATAGGAAAAAACAAAACTTATTTTTTACTGACGCAATGTCATTCGTCTCAAAATTCACCAAATGAGGTAAAAGTTAGATTTTAAAAAATCACTACGCCTAAAACCAGAATATAACTACTTTGCTGCTAAAAGAGAATGGAACATATGGCAAGAAAACAGGGACAATCCTACTCTTCCTGTAGCAAACTGCTATAGGATCCTCCATGCTCAGGTAGTTCAGAGGCTTTTAGGCTGTGAGAATAATGCGCTATGTGGGCTCTCAATGCAGTGCTGCCAGCAAGAAGGTAATGGTGTTCTGGTCAAATGTGACCTTTCTTGGTGCAAGGTCTGAATCTGAGCTTTTCTCTGCTACTGTACATTTCCTCTTGTCCCTTCTTTCTGCTTCTTCTTATAGTGCTTGCTGTTAGGGAAAGCAAACATAGTAGCTCACAGGCGGGTAGTTCTGCCTTTGCAGGGCTTCCTGCTGGGGTGATCAGCTGTGATGACCTCAGTGTTAGTGCACTGTCACGATCTGCTACTGACTGACTAAAGAGTATTTACCTCCAAGTCATTCAAGTGCTCGTGGCTGTGTGAGCATGGGGGAGAGCAGCTCTTAGGTTTCCATGTTCACTTGAGGAAAGGTCTCCAGCCAGCTGCAACAGGGGAACAGCTGTGTTCCTAATGGGCTCTTGCCATCAATGGACTCATGCTCCAAGATGTGAGGGAGCAGAAGTGTGAAGCTCAAAGAAAGGTGTGGATGTTCCCTCATTAAAGGAAGGAATCTCTTTAAAATGAAACTGTATTTTACACTGTGACTCTATTAGGATTTTGGTGGGGAATATAGGTTGAGTTTTTTTAGGGTAACCAGCTTGCCTGACTAGGTCTCTGGATGTATCAGTGTTGTCCTACTGTAGATGTAACAGGGTACAGCTAAAAGGAAGGGAAACACTTAGCTTGCAGCAGTTTTAGGTTATTGACTCTTATTCCAGAGGATTTTCAGGGCTTATAATAAAGGGAAGCAGTCATCATGTTGGTAACTTGAATGAGTATTTCTGAAACAAAGAGAGTTGCATTATGCTGGTTTTTGCCTTTACTGGTCAGAGTAGAAGAGTGGTTTAATTCCTGAGATCTGTTCACTAAAATAAAATATCTGTGCTATCACCTCACACAGCAGGTAATACTGTAGCAGACACGAATGTTACTAAGTGACCTTTCGTGTGGCACACATTCAGAAAATTTTCTGTAAATAAGAGACCTCACTATCTCTATTTGAGTCCATTGCAGACTGGAGATTAGATGGAGTGAAAGGGAATATGAAATTAAGGATCAGATCAAGTTCACTCTAAGTAGATCTTACATATTTTTCATGTGAAGACAACTAGTGGACACACTCATTGTGAGGCCGAAATAGCCTGATAAATTCATCCTTTCTTGCACACCTACTGCTACAATTCAACTCAGTGTAATGCTAGACAAAGCAAGAGATGAAACTTCCATTACTTTGAGATTTTTTCTGTTCCTTATTGGGATGAAACCAAGGCCTTCTGACATTTGCAAAAGCAGGTAGCTAAGGTTTGTGGCTAGGCTGTGTGCTTGGGAGATTTAGGTTCAAAGTCACGTATCATCTTAGGAATGTGCTGAAATCGTTTCTCTCTATGGCTGAAGAAGCACCATGAATTTTGAGGGAGGTTGACTGCAGTGTGATAACTGATGTGTCAAACTGAAAGTGGCAGAGTGAGATTTGAAGCTGATTGAGGACTTGAAGTCTGGCCTCAGGTTAGAGCTATGGAATGTCCCAATTGTGTAGGCCTGTCTCTAAAACAAGAACTGTTGGTCATTCTTTTCTGAACAAATAAATAGTGAAAATAGTAAGTAGTTTCTTTTTTTTTTTTTTTTAACACATTCACTTTTTATTTCAGGAATAAGTTGAAGAAGGAGAGTGATGAAAACAGCCATCAAAGGAGCTTTTTGGCCCACATTAATAGTGCTGTTCCTAAAGTATACATTGTAATGAGTTGTTACTGACCGAATAGAACACATTTGCACAGCGTCATGTTTCTGTTCTCCCGTTTTGAAAGCCTGCTCTCTACTGACTTACAGGATTAACTAAATGCATATGGGTTGCAAATAGACAGAATGGTTGAATGGGCTGCCTGACTCCTATACTTCATTTTAACCCAGAGCTTTTCTGGCTCCCCTGTTCTAAGTAGTGCAAACAGCTTAAAGGAAAGACTTGTGATGATAAGTCAGAGTCTCTGCCAGGGTCTTATGTTCTTGGAGGTAAACAGGAATGTAGAGGAAATGCTTATAGGCAGTGTAACAGAAAAAAATGCAGAAATTTTGAGCATCTTCTGGCTACAGATAGGGATACTTCATGTCTGGGCTGTGTAACAACAGGATAGGTTTTTTTAAGTGCGTGTTGCCCTGGATAGATTTTTTTCACTGAAAGTGTAAAGTGGAACAGTTGACAGCATCCTTGCTCTGTGTGAAGGAGTGGCTGCAGTCAGAAAAATGGTACTTGAAGCTCTTCAGCCTTTTTTCTTTTTCAGCTTCCCATTCAGCTATACCTATTTGCAAGTCATCAGTCTTCTTTAAAATTTGTTTTCATTTCATGTTTTTCCTTACCCCACACAGCCAGCTCTGCAAAAACATCTTACCATCTTGTCCACTTTATCCCTCAGTATGTGGTGCAATTTTTTTTTTGTTTGTTTGATTTGGTGTTTTTGCATTGAACTAACCTACTTTGCAAGCTTTACATTCTCCCCAAGCAGTTTGATGCCCTACATGTATTTTGGTAGATGTATTCAGACCATGTATTGTGAAGGAGTGTGCTGCAGTTCAGCCCAGATGAAGTGGTGGGAACTGTAATATGGTGCTGGACACAGTGCATGTGTAGGAGAATCTCTGCATCTCATATTCAGACCTAACCCCTATTGCCAGTCTATTCCTACTCCTTGATTTCATTTTTCCTGACCTATACTATTGTGAATAATGAGATACAAAGCAGGCAAAGTCAGCTTTCTGTTCCATTCCTGTGTTAGCTCCACAGTGGGGACATGCTTGTTTTCATTCATTGAGTTAGCAAGTCCAGTTGAAAACCAAAAGAATAATTTTCTGGTTTTATTCAACTTTCTTGAAACATAATCAGATTTCAGAGAGAGCAATTCTGAAGAGCGGTTGAAACCAAGGGAAAAAACACCTAGAAAAGGTGTTAAAAACTGACTGGAATATATAATATGTTGATTCATGCTTGTTTTGAACATTTCACACTCAGTCTGTAATGTGCTATGAAAATAATTCTGATGTCATGTTAAAAGATTTCAACTTTACTTCAAATGAAGGAAAGAGCTCCATACTGGAGCAAGCTCTTGGGTTTTCACATGAACTTGTGGGCAAAGCAGCAAAAGTTTGAGAAATTGATCCAGGTTTTATATAAAGACCAGTATTTATGTTGGACTGAGGAACTCTCCATGAAATTCAGAAAAGAAGGCAAATCTTTCTGCTACTTAGAGTTTTTTTCCCTTCTCCCTCAAGTGAAACAATGACATGCTACAGCATCTTATTTGAGTTTTGTTTTAAAACATGTTTTAAAGATCCCAGTAGGAACATGCAGTAGGAGTAATGGAGGTACCCCATGATTTTGTTTTTGTGTGTTCCCTGCTCTGTTCTTGTTTTTAAGGATTGGCAACTTGCTTTCATCTCTATGTATTTGAATTTGTAGCCCAGGAGTAAAAGGTACCTATGAAAAATATGTCAAGATCCTACACTGAAAAATCCTCCAAAGTACAAATATTACTGCAAAGGGACATGCTCAAAAAGGTAATGGTGATGTTAGTGAAAGGAAATGAGCTTTTTTAAACAGGGTACCACCTGTCTTTGTCTTGTAAGCCATTTATGGTCACAGTAAACTATATTATGGCTTGGTTGTAGTGCTGTGCCTTATGCTGGTGGTGTTGTTTCAGGTTCCAGTTGTGAGCAGTGCAGAGAAGGAGCCACGTACTCAGGTGCAGTAATATCTCCCAACTTAGAAACCACTAAAATCATGCGAGTTCCTCACGCTTTGTCAGTGTCCGAGTGCATCGCAGCGTGTTGTGACCTCTCTGGTTGTGACTTGTCCTGGATGTTTGAACGGCGCTGTTACATCGTGAACTGTCTACACAAGGACAATTGTGAACCTAAAAAAATTGAAACTGTAAAGTCCTACCTTACTTTTGTGCTGAGGCCTTCTCAGAGGCCAGCCTCACTGCTAGGACTTGGGCAAGTGATCCCAAGCATGGTCCACTCTGTGGGACTCCAGAATGAGCCGTCTGAGGAAGTGAGTAGCCTGAAGAAGCTGTCTCTGCTTGGCGAAGATCCCAGCCTTGAGGAGATACCTGAATACATTGATGATTATAAAGAGTTGGAGCAGGACCCCTTTCAGGTGGGCATCAAACATGAGCAGAAGGACAGTATGGATTATGCTGACTGGGGCCTGATGGTGGCAGGTGAAAATGGCTTCAACACTTCCACAGCTGATGATGGAGATAACCAAGAAGATTTTGCTGAAAAGAAAGTGGAGGCTGGGAAAGTGGAAAGCCTTCTGAATAAAAACAGCTCTGAACTGACTTCCATCAATGAACATTCCACAGAGAGGTTGTCATCCCTCCTGGAGATTACACCACTCCCTGAGAAGACATTTGAAAGGGAAGCAGCTGTTCCACTTCTTGTACAGCCTGAGGATGCTTTGCAAAAAGAGGTATGTTTGCCCCTGAGGAAGTAGGCAGAGTATGGTGAAGCTACTTGGCAATTATTTTGGTTTTCAAATCTTTGAAAATCTCAGGTTATTGCCTTGTAATATTATAACTATCAAATGAATTACAGTCCCCTTACCCTGTAGAAAAGGCTGAAGGGGATATGATTGTCTTAATAGGGAGGTGAATCACTAAAGGACTTTTTTTTTTTTTAAATCAGGTTATAAGGAGTAAAGTTCCTTTTAGGGCACTGTGGGGTTTCCTTGAAAGTGTACAAATGAGTGAACTTGGACCTGGTGTAATACTGTTACAGTGGTCTTTACTTCTGACCCATGATGACTCATTGGAAGGAGTTAGCAGGGCAGTACTAGTAGACCCTCTGGTATCCAAAGGCCAAGACCAGGAAACACAAGCTCCTCCATAAATAAAATTAAGCCTGCTTCATGGGTTTCATGCTACTAAAGCATAGCGGTGCTACAGATGTAAGTGCTGAGTTAATGCTTTTAAAACATGGGAGGGGCATGGTACATAAGGAGAGATGGTAGTGATTTTGGACCATGATGTGCAGCAGGATAAAGTGGATAAGGTGTTTCTGTTCTCAGAATCCTTGTGTCTGATAATTAGAAAAATAAGTTAATTACTTAAAATCCAATACATAAGTCAGCATAAGCAAGATGCACCTATTCTCTATTTATGTGAACTAGTTTGATCAGTTGAGACTAATGGGGCCTTGGTTTCTTAAGAACAGGGTGGATTCAATTGGAAAGTTGAAACAGGCTGTAAATTCAACATTCCTTGGGTTTTACTCCCTTTGCCAGAGGGAAGAGGAAATTAATCAATGTTAGCTGACTTGCACTAAATTCCACAAGATTTTGTAACCAGCAAGTATCTCTTGCTGTAAAAATGGTAATTTATTGCTTTTACTGTAGGGAAGAAAAACGGAAGCAAATAAGAAAGTTGCGTGAAATCTGTGACAGCTGTGGTTCAGGGAGGGGATGATTGATGTCAGGAGAACAGCAAGTCTTAAGAAACAGATAAAGACTTCAGGTAACTGGAAGGAGCCTCCTATTAACAGCCCTGGTCCTCATGGTGGATTTAAGCCACCCCAAAATCTACTGAGAGGGCAAGAGAGCAGGACATGAGCAATGCAGAAAGTTTCTGAAGGTTGTTGATGGCTTCAAGAAGGTTATTGCTTTGAGTTGCTTTGAGGAGTTGAGGAGAGAGACTCTGCTGGACCTCACCCTTGCAGGAAACAAGGGGTTAGTTAGAGATGCAGGCATGAGGTAGAAACTCCTAGGAGGGGCAGGAATAAGTCAGGAAGCAGGGTCACAACCATGGGCTATTGTGGGATCTGTTTGGAAGAATCACAGGGGAGATTGCCCATTGTCAAGGTCCCTGCTGACTGGACTGCTTATGCCTTATGCCTTAGAGGAGTCATAAAATTTTGAGTTGACCTAAACTATGTGGCAGAGGTGAGCAAGTTTGTTCCCTGTCTCTAAGGGATCATGTGAATACCATTTTATGAAAGTTGAGATTTCACATCCTGCAGCAGTGATAAATATATTTATGGCCAAGCCTACTTTGTAGATCTCTACTTTGATTTTGCCACCCCAGCCAGAATATAAAGATTTTGCTTTCTCTTTGTACACTGACTGTGTAAATAGGAGTTTATTTTAAAGGGAAATGGAGAGAAACCTGTTTCTCACTGGGACACAGAGGACTCATTCTTGTGTGATCTTCATATTATGCTAACATTATGCTAGCACACCCACTGAAATTCCAATAGAAAGGCTGAGGAATGAGCTTGCTGCTTTCAGTGCAGAAAGGATGAAACTCCAAACCTGGGTCAGTCTTTAGCCACAGCTGATAATGCCGCTGAAGAACTGATAATAAGATAACTGTAGTTAGAAGATGGTTGGGACGTGCTCTTTGAGCAGAGCTGTAGAAAGCAGGTTGATGGGATAACATTGAAAGCTGTTCATGACATGTATTGAGAAATGGCTCTAAAGGGTCTCTATTAATGTAAAGAAAGAATCTGGGGAAGCAGAAGGCTTTGACAAACTGCCAAAGCCTAAGAAGCCTTTGTTTCCTAGGAGGGAATTCTTTGAATATAGACGTGTGTGGAGAAATGGAGATGATGAGCGATTTTAGGAAAGAGTTTTTCCTGGCCTACCCTAAAACTACCCTTCAACTTCAGTACCGACACATCTCCTCTCCCCTTCCTAGTCTCCACTCCCCTTCTTTTCGCTGCAGATTACGCACAGTCGCTTTGATGAGGAAACAGGTGACACAGGAGGTTGGGGTCAGTGCATGGCAGTTTCCTTTTTGCTGCTTGTCACTTCTTTCTCTTTTCTTCCTTTTTGTTTCATCTGCACTGGTGTGGGCTTCTCTGTGAGCCTCAGTTCCCTGGGAGGTGGCATGGAGTGCCTGTTTCCAAGAGGGTGTCTCCAGCCCTGTGCACAATAATGTTCTCTTCCAGATGTTTCCTCTCATGTCTCCTGTGGCGCGCCCCCCCACATCCTCCTGTGTCCCCTGCCCACAGTGGCTGTTGCCCTTTTTTAACTAGGTTTGAGAGGTTGCGGTGTTGGTGCATGGTGGCTTGATTCCATCCACTGCCAAATTGCCTGGGACCACAGGGGTGGCCCCTGCAGCCAGCCCTCCTAAGGCTGCCACCTAAGCCCTGCCAGGTATGCCTAACACAATTTTTCAGCTTGGCTTCAAGTTTTTCTGCTTTGGGAACTTTACTTGTGACCCTAGTGAAATAGAAGCTGCCTGTGATATATTCTGGTGATAGGATATCCTTCTTATGTGTCTCTTTCTCCAGCAAGCAGACATTTTCATCAAATCTCATATGGATTTTTTATCACATATTTGTGTTTCTTCTGAAAAGAGTTGGTTTTTGAAAACAAAGTTTTGTTATGAAGGAAATCTTGAATTTTTGCACTGGATTAAAAATGCTGAGAGGTCTCCAAATAGCTTTTTCATTTTCATTTCATCCAAACAGCCTCTCAAACTGTGGTGTTTTTGTATAGGTTATGAAAATATGAAGGTCTTAAAATCATGCTTGCTACTAATTTTAATGAATTACCCTGTTTATTGTACGTTATACAATGTTTTCCTATCATCCTCTTAATTCTGCTATGGCAATTCTATAAGTCTGTTCCTGGATCTGTGCTGACACACTCCCTTCTGCAGCTTCCAGACAAAGCTGTTTTGACAAGCCAGACGGAGCAAGGTGGCAAAAATGCAATTCCCTGATTCCCTCCCTTCACAGTAGTCAACAGGATGTGGTGTCCTCAGGTGCTGTGTTCTTTGAGCAAGGACCTGAATAGAGACTTTAAACTGAGAAACCAACCAAACACAGACATCCGGAGTCTGTGCCCTTGGAGCATCCTTGCCATAAATGCAGTCAGATGCAGGGAGTTTCTGTATGTGACTTGGGAGAGAGAATATGGGGTTCGTCATTTAAGTGAGTCACCTGACTGTTGAGTTTAAGTCAGAGTTCGGAGTGCTCTTATGAACTGTCACTCTCTGGCAGCCCAATAACATGAATACATTCAGAAATCTGTACAGAGTATATGCTGCCCAGAACAGAAATTTGCAGTGCTGCCCATCCTTGAAGTGAGATATCTGCAAAGTATTAATTATCTTTTTAAAATTTTCAGTTAACTGCTGACCTGCTAAGCCAAGTTAGGTTTTTCAAGTTCAGTCACATTCTAGCTGCTGCTATGTTGATGCTGCAATGTTTCAAACATTTACTCAATAGCTAAGGTTTGACTTGATTCTTGTGCTTATTGTATTTGCAGGGATAATGGTGCAGTCAAAATGCATAAATCTCTACCTAAGAAACCTTAAGATGGCTGACAGACTATGTGATGATGAGCCTTTTAATGTCTGATTGGCTTGCCTTCAGAATTCATATTTTAGACTTAGAACACAGTTGAATATCAGAGATGTTCATCTCTTGTTTTGGCTTTGTTTCAGGTTTGAGGCCTGCAGAAGCTGAACAGTTCTCTTTGGTTAAAAATACATTGGCTTGATCCATGGAGGATTTATAAAACTCCTGAAAGATGTTTTGATATTTAGATTTACCTTTCTGTTTTGAAGTCCGTACATCCTGTTATACTGTGTGATGGTTTGCTCTTTTTGCAGCTCCCCAACTACACAGCTAGTAGAGGTCATACTTGCTTGAAATCATTAGACTGAAAGCAGAGAAGCAGGGAGAAGCAGACCAGCAAAAGAGCAGAGTTTCACCGCTGACAGAGCTGCTCTCCATAAAGTTTTCCAGATAAATGAGGAAAAGCAAGTGGTACTGCAGTTATGTAGTAGTCTTATGAGCAAAGAGACATGAAGGAAACTGCTGGGGAAGCAGTCATAACTCTAGCAGCCCTTGACTCACCAGAGTCACGATCAGTTGTCTTTAGGAGTGCTTGAGGAATACGCTTCCTTGACGGGGCTGCCTGCAGGATCAGGATGGAGTAACGAAACACGGTTGGGTTTATCCTTCCCATTTACAGAAGGAAGAAGAATGGTACCCAAACTATAGGGTGAGCCAGTGACTGGAAATGGGAAAGGATCCCCCTTGGCATGATACTGTTGCCTGCACTGTAACTTTGAGCTTCCCCAGGAAACGGCATCATTTTCTTTTTTTTTTAATTTTCTGTTTTGGATTATAGGGTTGTTCTCATTTTCTGTTGGAATTCTCAAGAGATTTTCACTCCAGTCAAACCCTGAGAACTGAAGGATGTGGCCCCTCACCATTGGTGTGTTTGTATCAAGCAATAGTGGCTGTACAAAAGGGTAAAAGCAAACGGCCCACAAAGCCCATACCAACAGAACTGCCTACCCTACTCACTCCCAGAAAGAATTATTTTCTTTCCTTTTCTTTTCCCTTCCCAAGCTGGAATTTAGGTTAATCTTGCCCTCCACATCTGTTCCAGCAAATCTCTCAGTAATAGTTTCTGCCTGAGAACTTAATTTCTGATATTGTCCCTGCCCCAGTTGTCTGCTGTCTGCTAACATTTTTATTTTAAGCTGTCTTTTTGGCTGTGACACCACTTCAGACATGACAGTGCCACAGGGCACCTTTTCTGACTGCAGTGTCTTGCCTAGGCTTGCTGACTGAAGTGATGTTTGGTGCCACTGCAGAAGAGGCATCCTGGAAAGGAACATTTGAGGTGACTTTGTCTCCATCTGTCCTACAAAGCCATGATGGCTGCTTTTCAGCTGATGGATTGGCAAAGGATCAGGAGGGGAGAGAAGCCAGAGGAAGCTCAGGAAAGTAGACTTCCCTCAAATTCAGAAGGCAAAAGAACACTGTGGTTTGTCCAAGTGTGGGAAAAAAATCTTTTGTAAAGATATGGGGTGGAGTGAGTATGTAAAGGAGACCTGTCTGGAGGAAAGATCTTTTGTTAAGATACAAGGCAGGATGGGCTCGAGGCTCTCACTGCTCATGGTGTTGTTAAGGGTGAGATTCCTGAAGGCACTGCTTTAGGGGAGCTGATCCTGCTATCAGTGTCCCAGCTGCTCAGAGAGCTCTTCTTACTGTTGGCATATGGAGCAGGGCTGGACGTGTAACCACAAAGGTGCTTGCATTGTCTGTGTTACAGACTCACCCAAAGGTGCAGCTCTTGGTGTGGTCCTTGGCATCCTCAGGCGTGGGCAGCCACAATCCCTGACACTGCACAGGGATCTTTTCTCTGTGTTGAAGGCAGAGATAGAGTTGCAGATGACTTCCATGCTCTCTGTTTTCTCTCAGGCTGGGAAGGAACAGTCCCTGGCATTTCACATTCGCAGCTGCAGGGTTGCCCTTGTTTCCTAGGGAGGCAAACTGCAAAGTGAAAGTAGAGCATCTGAAATGCAGAGAGAAGTAGGGAGTTGGGACTGTTCAGCCTTGAGCAGAGAGGGTTCAGGGGATCTTACAAATGTGTATAAATAACTGACAGATGTGGAGATGGAGCCAGGCTCTTCTCATTGCTGTTCAGTGGCAGGAGGAGATACAATGGACATAAAATGAAAGATGGGGAATTTTATTTAAGCACTAAACCCCATCTTTTTTTCCTGTGAGGATGGCCAAACACTGGAACAGGTTTTCCAGAGAGGTAGATTCTTTGTCCTTGGAGATACTCATAACCTGACTGAACTCAGTCCTGAGCAGTCTGCTGTAGCTGACCCTGCTTTGAGGGCAGGGACTGAACTGGGCTGTCTCCAAAGGTCCCTTTCCACCTCAGCTGTTTGTGATATAAGTGTACACTTTGCCAACCTTCATAATCCTATTCTTCAGTTAATAGACAACGTACAAATAATAGTATTTTGCTGTGCCTTCATGTGCCACACATGGTAGCCATAATTGGAAAAATGCTTTTCCCTAGTTGTTAGATCATAAATAAGTCTTGAGAATATTAAGGAAAACCTGCTGGCCCCTTAAGGATAATGTGTTGTTGAAAGGCAAGATTAACCCAGTGCTGAGTTATTAGTGCCACATTTGCCATGTCCTTTGCTGCAGTTCTGATTTACTAACAAGGTGAGGCGGTGCTGCTTGATGCCTGAAGTAGAGACATGTAGGGTGTTTTATTACTGTTGAGGAGATAAAAAGGCATGAGCTACTGGTGTACTAAGCAGATGTAATAAGAAGCAATGATTCTGTTATGTTTGTGTATGGCACAAAGACAATAATACCACACAGACTTTCTGACATTGGCTTTTAAAGGTTTATGACTGTGTTTAGACCTCTCCCACTGATTTTTTTAATACTTTGAGAACTGGTAGCCTTAGTTGTATTCCAGGTTACCTCATAACTATAGCTTACACTGTTCTGCATCTGAAACTTGGAAAATGATTAGCATTTCTTACAAAGCCTGTTTGGAAAAAAAAAAAAAACAGTCCTCGTTCGATAGGTATTCTATACGTGAATAAAATCTCCTCGTTACATAAATCACTAGGGTCATTCTATGTGCTATTAAAAACCAGCATATCTCTAAATCTAGAAATGTGAAAAATGTCTCGCTTCTGACAACTCTTTCTCTGTAATTCCTTTTTTCAGGCTGCTACACCTTCCTCTTCTTCAGATAAATTGGATTTCTCCCCAGGCATGCCAGAGAGAACCCAGACTCCCACAGTGGCTCCAGAGAATGCCACTGAAGGTGGGATCATGCTACTTCCCACTAATACTGCCCCATCTGAGCCCATGCAGCAGTTCACACCACCTGCTACTGCTGCTAAAGCAGGTAATGTTTCAACATAGCTGGGGATCTGAGGAGTACCTGCAGGTTGGACAGAGGGTGGGGATGGCTTTACTACTGTCAAGTTTCCAACCTGTTATTAGTAAGATCTCGTTGTTTATCCAAATGTTACATAATCCTACTTTTAAACCTGTAGACCTACAGCAACACTGCAAACCCCTGACCCTTTAGCCAGTTACTTCTGAGGCAAAATTCTGACCAAGTCCACCAGTAATAGGAAATGACAACTCAAGCAAATACAGCAAAGTAAAAAGCAGACTTCAAGAGCCTGTTTTAAATGATTTAGTTTAGTTTTGTTTTGTTTTGTTTTTTTTTTACTTGGTGAGCAATACCTGAGGCTTTCTGGGGTTTCAGAATAGTCTCTTCTAGCCATATCGTTCTTTTGGTGTGACTCTTCAGAACATTGTTCCCTCTCAGAAACTCTGCAGTAGAAGCCTATCCGTAGTTGCCAGATACCATGCAGCAACACAAGTGGGACCTGAGGAAGCTCAGCCCTTAACAGAGGAGAACGCGGCCTCTAAATCCTGGGAAAACAAAGTTTTGCTCTAATTTTGAAACTGTGGGGAAGCTTATCACACTTACAGCTGCAGAAGAAAAGGTTTTATTTTGAAATGGACTTTTAACCATCATGCCCTCTGTAGTTGTTAAATTCTATATGTATGTTCCTGTGTCTCCTTTCTCCTGCTGAGTTTCCTGCCTCCCTGCGCACACTGACAAAGGGTTAGAAGGGCCACAAGAAGCAGAGAAGCACAGATGTATTTTTCTGCACTCTTGATGTACTGAGGGATACGGAGAGCTAAGCCCTTTGCTTTCTGGTAGAGAAAGCCTGGTTTGGCACATTCTTGACACCCTCTACCAAAATGCAACCTGCCAGCTGGGATAGCAATAGAAGGTAACAGGAAGAGATGAGCTACAAGAGATTCGTCTCCAAGACAATGAACCATCATTACCACTGACTGTTGACTAGGCAGCTCCTCCTCCTCCTCCTCCTCCTCCTTCACAGGAGGAGGTTGAAAAGGGCTCAAAAAGGAGTTTGGAATAAGAAGCTGAAGGGAAGTTTGTGATGAATCTCACTGTAAGTACTGTTTTATACAAGGATTGCCTAAAGTTTGTGTGTTCTCAGCCACACTGTCTAGAAAATCTCTGTGACGGTCCCTCCTTCTCTCCTTTGGCCACCACCCTCTTCTAGACATTTTATTATCATCTCATGTGGAGGTCCAAGTACAAACCTTTGTTTCACAGGTGTCTAGGGCAACTCCCGTGATTAACTGTAAAGCCTTGGGTGAATTTAAGTAGCAGTGACAGAAAGTGTACTCTCAGTGTCTTCACTTCATCCATTTTTAGACCCATCAGCTGCCACTGCTGAGTAGCTTCTTTGGCATCTCTTCTGAGTTGGGCGTTTAGACACTAGTGAATGTTGCCTTTGGAGAACTTTTGTTCTGTGGTTTCCTGATATTAAAAGGAAGACCTTTAAAACATAAAATACAGTACTAAGTGAACTGTCCCTAAGTTATGCTTTGGTGTGTTTCTGCTGGAGGCTGTATTTGTGTATTTTGGCATTTTTTGAAAGACAAAACAGTTTTCACAGACAAGAAATGGATAGCAAGTGGATTGAGTGTGCAGTTCAGGTAAGAAATAACCATTTGCCCTGCCATGCAAGTGGATTTTTTAAAAGGAACACAAGAGGGACGTTGGAACTTGCCTTACAAGTGCCACATAAAAATAGAAGTAGTACTTCTTGGTGAAAGAAAGTGTGATATTAAAGTTCTAGTATGCTTTTTTGTCTTCTGTAACTGTATTTTTTTAATTCCTGCACTTCCAATTACTGAGAAAAATACATAATTCTTTATGCAGAGTATTGTTACCTCTGATATAAAGGAATAATGAGAATGCTTTTCTTTAAAACACAAGTAGGGAAAATGACACTTCATAGCTGGGGAAGAAAAAAAATTTGTTTTGGTAAAAGGTGAGGGAATCAATGTCATGATTAAATAGATCATTATTTTATAATGTGTTAAGGAATTTTTTTTTAATTATCGTTGCCTGTTCTCTTGTAGAATACTTGTCAAATTTTTCTTAATCCATTGTGAATAATACTTGAAGATACTAAATGTTTATCAGTTCCGTCTGTTACAACATAGTGTGCTCATCCTGTGTTATATGCAGTTAAAGAACTTACCGTGTCTGCTGGAGATAACATACAAGTGATGCTACCCAAAAACGAGGTTGAACTGAATGCCTTTGCTGTCCCACCACCATCTACAGGTGAGTTGAATGCCTTGGTACACAAGGAGATGCACACACTACCAGCCTGTAAATGCAGACAAGTTCTGAGTTATGTGAACATACACCACTTAGGATAAAAAAAATTTTTCTCATTTCTGATACTGCCTCTTTTGGGGCTCTAACTACAGAGAGGATTTCCTCTGTTGGATTTCAAAGATGAATTTTTTTTAAGTGGCTTTTACTTTCAGAACCTGAACTCATTAGCCAGATGGTTCAATAGAAAGCCTGTAATTTCTACCAAAAGATGATGTGGCCTAGTTTATAGCATCTTGCTATAAAGCTCGGAGGAGGTGGGGAAAGTAGGTTTTGAATGCAACATTTGCCTTAAAACTGCCAGCTTCTGAAATGCAGGAGCAAATAAAAGATGTTTCATAAGTAGCTACGTAAAACACATTGGCTTCGCTGGTTTTTGTGAAGAAGTCAATTATTTTTGAAGTCTGTCACATCCTTGCTGCTTTACCAAGTTGCAGCACGTCGGGACTAACGTGTGGTCATACTGCTTCATTTTACAGGCTTAAACAGTAGCAGTCATGATTTCATGCTGTAGCATTTTATCTGATGACTGGTAACTTGATTTCTTTGTTTTCTGGGCTTATCTTGAATGCAAAACTGATTGTTCTTACACTGTGTTATTGCTCTTAGAAACAGCCTACACCTATGAGTGGAGCTTAATCAGTCACCCTGCTGACTATAGTGGGGAAATGGAGCACAGGCACAGCCAGACTTTGAAGCTCTCTCATGTAAGTGTGCTGTAAGCTCAGGCTCCTTATGTTTGCGTGGTCCTTTCACAGAATTGTAACCTGTGGGGAAGGGCACTTTGATTCAAGGAGTTCAAATGGCTTCAAGCTGCAGTAATCACGCATGGGCAATAACTCTGCACTCCTTCAGGTGCAAAGTCAAAGACAAAATCCCGTTTATTGCACAGTCCCAATTCCCTAAATACCCACAGAGAACAGGAAATAACATCATGTAAACAGGAAAGATGTTCACCACAGTGTCTCCCTATCGCCTGGAGCAGTGCACAGACATTGCCTATTATGGTAACAGGTAAACAATACCCTATAAGGTCACAAACTACAATCTTCACTTCTCACAGGTCCAGCTTTGTCCACAAGCCACAAACCTCTCTCCGCCCATCCCCGGTGACCTGGATACAGTCCCAGGGTCACCTCCGGGCCCAGGAAAGAGGCTGTCTCTCCAGCCTTCCGGGCTTATCTCTCTGTCGCTACATAATGTAACCCAACATCAAGCCATCCTGAGTCTCCTCACTTGTGTCACCAAATTTATGCCAGTGTCTTAGAGTGCTCTAATAATTTTCTAAGATAGAGTAAAATTCCTCAGTGTTTGCTTCATATTCCCTGCTTCCAGGCAGTGACTAGTGGCCTTTTATGTATGTGCTTATAAAAGTAGCTTGAGGATTCAGACATCCAGATTTATTCTGTTATTGTCAGATTTAAGCATACTTCTTTTGTATAATTCAACATGTAACCCTATTTGTTCTGTGTTTATCTCAGTTATCAGTGGGACTTTATGCCTTCAAAGTGACAGTTTCTGGTGAAAATGCCTGTGGTGAAGGTTTTGTAAATGTCACGGTCAAACCAGGTAAATCAGTTGGCTGATATAATTAATTTCTTCAACACAAGTACAGCATACGTATCAAACAGTCTCTCAATTACTGTTTGTCAAGGACATCTGGCAGTCCAGTCATGTTTCATATCTTGGTGTCTATGAGCAGTTTTAAGGAAGTAGAGCTAAGGGTCTTGCTCACTGTGTTTAAGTGCTCTCTAGTCTTTCCCCCTCCTTAGACAAAGCCTGAGATAGCATCATGTCACCTTTCCTGGTCCCCTTCTCCAGCTAGCGACAGCAATCACGTGCTGATCCGGCTCTGTCTTCAGGCTGCAGTGCACGGCTCTGATCTGAATTACACCATGGAGGAGCACTGCAGTGGAACAGTGCTGTGTCAGCACACTGCTCATCAGTAACTTGTTCTTTGCCTTGTCCAAAAAGGACAGCAGATGCTACAAAGCTGTGTGTCCTAGATTTAATCACTGGGGACTATTGATCTGTAGACTTAACATTAGTTTTGCCTGGGCTTTCACTAATATTATTTTTTCTTCCCCTTTTTTTCTTCCCCCTCTGTCTTTCTCACAGCAATCAGAATTAACCAGCCACCTGTTGCTGTTGCTTCACCCAAAGTGCAGGAAGTTTCCTTGCCTACAACTTCTACCTTCATCGATGGCAGTCGTATGTACTGGACCATCCTGTGCTTATATCCTATATTTTTAATATACAGTTACAACATTATTGTTTGTCAATTACAAGTGAAATTTCTTCTTCTCACTCTTCTCAGAAGTTCCCTGAATAATGATTTATTTTGGGGATATATGTCCGGTTATAAATTATTTTAATAAATTAAAAAATTATAAAATGCAACCTTTCACTTGGAGATTGAGATGCAGTGTGTCAGAGACTGCTGCATCCAGACAGCAGCTACACTTACAGCTTCTTCCTGTCCCTCCGAGAGACCCTCTGTGCCAGTACAGCTGGGGCCATAGTAGAGAGCTGTCAGATAGGGTGTGATGAGATGTTGTAATTGCATCCATAATTACTAAGTGCAGACAAGTTGGAATGTGCAGAGTCTGAGACTGATTTTTTTTTTAAAATTCGTGTGTGTGAAGAATTGTTTAGATAAATCATTCCAAAAGTAACTTGGAAACTGTGGTTCATGAAGCTAATTCAACTATACTTAAAGAGACAATTGTAGAAAACCAGTTAGAGATGAGCGTATGAACAACTTAGGTATTCATTCCAGCAATTGCTACACAAAACTGATATGTTTTTCTTTAATGAATGTAGAAAGCATAGATGATGTGAAGATAGTGAGTTACCACTGGGAGGAAATTAAAGGTCCGTTGCGAGAGCAGAAGGCATCTGCTGACACACCTGTCTTGCACTTGTCAAACCTTGTTCCTGGAAACTACACCTTCAGGTACCTGCATGATGATTTTCTTGGGGGCTTATCTGTGATATCAGCTAAATGTTTGTTTCTTTCTGTGCTCGCATGTATCTCCTCAAACAAAAAACTTAATTTTTCATCTGCATACTGTTCCTCTTAATTTTGCACAATGGAGACACATATGGAGCAGTTTTATTAAAAAGTGCTTGCAATGATCCTTTATAACACAAAATTACAGAAAAGAAGGGATCGTAAATTAAATATGTCCCCACTTCCAGCAATAACAACTGTGACAGACTATTTTTTTTTCCCAGCTTAGAAGTTGGCTAGCACCCTGAATGAAACTATGAAGTCAGGCTGTGAAAGTCGTCCTCTGAAGCGTGGTGGCAGACAGCATAATACTGGCAGACTGATCCTCACAAGACATTGTTATATGCTGATTTTACTAAGAGTCATTCTGTTCTTTATAAAAGTGTTTCCTCCATTTATGTATTGCTGAATCTGGGGTTTACCCAGACAATGGAAGCAATGTTTGTGGTTCGGGGTGCTTTAGTAAAAATCAGTCCTTTTTCTGAACTTTTTAAAGCCTAGTCTACACAGAGGCAGACTTCCCACTGACCCAGCTTGGGTTCTTTGGCTGCCAGTGGGTTGCCTGCCAGTCAATATATTATGTATCAGTGTAGCATCAGCAGAATGTTGAAGCCAGCGTACATATCCATTAACTGTGGTGCTTTGCATAAGCTTCACCAAAAGTTCTACAGCTTCCACTTTAATTCTGTATTCTTTATCTGGAGTTGTTCCATATCATACAGTAGCAGAAAGTTAATTTTTTTCCATATTAAAAAGGGCAGATCTTGTTTACAAGCAATGCTTCTAAGTGTGTCCCAAACCCTAGGGAATTAGGAAGTCAGTTGTTATATCTCTGCACCTCTGGGGGAGGCTGACTTACCTGAACAATAGAGCAGTGTGTTGAAGATTACAAGAAATTAGCTGGTCAAAAAAATCCAGTGCCCTTGATATGCATGGATGTGCACCCATTGCAAAATGTATATGTTCCCTAATGTCTGAGGTTTTGTTCCTGCTCGGGTTCTCTTCCATGTGGTCAGCTGTATGAAGTTTTCACAACAGCAGTGGATCAGAGATTAGTTGGTTACAACACTGCAGAGGGCAGCTATCATTCTTTTGAAGTGCCTGCAGCAGTCTCTTTTTAAGGTGATTTTGTGTTTCTGAGAGGCAGTAATGTCTGGGTTTTTTTAAAACCCTGTACATTTTTAGTTTTGTGACTTGACTTTGATATTAAGCACCATTAAAATTAGTAATAGTGTGCCACGATCTGTTGCTGTTCTATAAGCAGAGGTTCTGAGCATCCAGTATAGTTTTAGATGTAGATGTTGACAGGGACTGTTTCACTATAGGTGATGAATAAAATCCCTTTTTTTTACCGAGTACACTTCTAAACGAGTTTGCAGTGAATGGAGCAGTTGCCACTGACAGCAGATAAAGGGTTCAGTCTGGGATCCGGAATAACTAGGCTTTTTTTTGTTTTTCTTAAAGGTTGAAAGTTGTGTTTGTAAACAGTTTTCTGAATTTCTTTTGTACCTTAGTTGAGGGATATGTGTGTCTGAAGCAGAAGTTCAAATCATATAATCAGTGGCTCTTGTTTAGGTGGTGTTTGAAAAAGTGCCAGAAAAAGATTAATATTTCAATTTAGAAGTTGGTCGAAGTCCATCTTAACAGATACTGTTTTTCCTGTTGTAGACTCACAGTGATTGATTCAGATGGAGCAGCCAACTCCACCATTGCATCTCTGACTGTCAACAAGCCAGTGGATTACCCACCTATTGCTAATGCAGGACCTAATCAGGCAGTCACTTTGCCCCAGAACTTCATCACACTGAATGGAAACCAGAGCAGTGATGACCATGAAATTGTCAGCTATGAGTGGTCACTCAGTCCCAAAAGCGAAGGCAAGGTTGTAGCCATGCAGGTATGTGTATTTCTCCTTGCATAGGATTGAAAAGCTCTTTTATCTTTGCCTCTAACATGAGCAACATACCTAAGCAACTGCTCAGAAGCACTGAAATACCTAGAATGGTGTTATTCTTTTTTTGTTTTTCTCTCACATGTATTCAGCTCTTAATTTAGATACTACTTTTAATTCCTTTTCATAATTTTTTTCATTCTTTGGGGCCAAACAAACTTGCTTGTTCCCTGGTGGTTTGGAAAGACTTCAAGTTCACATTTTCTGTCCTTGAATCCTAGAGGCTGTTTCACAGGCTCCGATCTTCTGAGGCTCTGGGCAGGCTGAAAACTGGTTATAGGAGAATGTGGGGAATAGTCAGAGTTTTCTTGAAACACTTTCTCTTGGAGAGAGTAGAACTCAAATAGAAACTTAATTTTCTGTGTGAAAGATGACAAGACCTTTTGGCAGTGTTTATGCAGCCATGCTCTGTGGTAGGTTTTTATACTCACTAAAACATGGGTTTCCAGTGAAGCCTTACAGAAATTATTCTCTTATTTTCATGACTGTTTTTGTTGTTGTTGTTTTGGGTTTTTTTTTAATCTGTAAAGTTAATAAATATTTTCATTGGACTTGCGTCCAGTAAGTTGGAGATTCTTACAGCTCTGTAGGCTGTTGAGATAATTAATGTAATGAAGCCAGCTGAAACTCGGAAGCCATTTTTTCTAAGAGACTTGATTTCTGCCATGTTGGCAAATGCTTTAGACCTTCAGAACTGGAAACAGATTACTCTGTAGATCTATTTAGGAAAGGACTAATATTAATGCAAGCCTACACTGTAGAGGAAATTAAAAAATTCTGGAAGGACTTATAGCATAATGACTTATTTCTGATCATTCATCAAGACAAAAACTTTCCAAAAGCACCTAAGCAAACTGAACTTGTAGTTTTTGAGAGCCATTCAATTTTAAAGCAACCTTTCTGAAGGAAGGGAATGACAGCTTGAGATATCCAATGGATTCATTGGGTATTTAATGTGGAAATGCAAGTGCATGTTACAGTTTCTTTTCAACAGACCAGTAATCTTCGTCATGTGCTTGAAGCTGAGGATCACAGAATCATAGAATAGTTTGGGTTGGAAGGGACATTGAAGATCATCTTGTCCCAGCACCTTGTCATGGGCAGAGATGTCACTCACTAGACCAGGTTGTTCAGGGCCCCATCCAATCTGGCCTTGAACACTTCCAGGGATGGGGTATCTGCAGCTTCTCTGGGCAACTTGTGCCAGGGCTTCACCACCATCTGAGTAAATAATTTCTTCTAATATCTAATATAAGCCTGCCCTCTTTCAGTTTGAAACTATTCCCTTTTGTCTTGTCACTATCTGCCCTTATAAAAAGTCCCTCTCTCTCCTTTTATAAGCCCCCTTTAGGTATACTGTGAGACTGCAATGAGGTCTCCCCAGAGCCTTCTCTTCTCCAGGTTGAACAACCCCACCTTTCTCAGCCTTTTTTTGGAGAGGTGCTCCAGCCCTCTGATCCATCTTTGTGGCCCTTCTCTGGACCACTTCAGAGGATACCGGTCTGTGGTGTGTTATATGATATCCACTGTTAGAGTGCAATGTAATAAGTACCTCTTCTGATTAGGTAATCATGTATCAAGTCCCCTTGTTCTTATTACCATCTTTATCTCAAAAAAAAGAAAGCCAAACCTAATTGCATTATGATTTGGTAGTCCTCATATGAGAGGTGCCACAAATGTTCATTTTATTAGCAAAAGGACCTATAGCTGGGCCCAGTCATTTAATGAGCTTCTATAGGTATCAGCAAATACTGCTGGAAGAGTAAACTCAGGACAGAGCTGTCTTGTTTAATATGGGATTTTTTTTCCATAACCCTGTCTGTCTGGGTTCAAGTCAAGCTTGGTTTTGCATTTAACAGTTTTTATAAGTACTAAAGTATATAATGATGTTTGTTTTTAAAATATCCTTAAGGAGATGGAAGAAGCTGTAGGAATTTTCATCAGTGTTTAATTTCCTAATTGAGAATAATTCCCATGTGTTTCACAATTATCATTGTAGAGAAATAATGCAGTGGTTATACCAACAGAAGAAATTAGGATTTATTGCCTATAGGTGTATCTCTGGATTGGTAGGAACAGTGGCAATAGTGAACACATTACCTCTGTCTGTGCACCAAATTTCAAGCCTCCTCTTTATCTGCAAAGTGCATAAACTCCTTGCTCAAACATTGTATTTATGAATTTGAATATTTCTTTTTCCTTACATTTGCTCTGTAAGACCTTTCATTACCCACAACCATTTCTGTTTTATCTCGTGCTCTGTCTTTACCAATGCTGCGAAGGGGGTGCGGACACCGTACCTGCAGCTGTCCGCAATGCAGGAAGGAGATTACACGTTCCAGCTGACTGTGACAGACTCTGCGCGCCAGCGCTCCACAGCCGAGGTCACGCTGATCGTGCAGCCTGGTAAGTCAGTGCAGTCACGTCTGGGTCCCTCAGGGCTGGCCCAGCCTGGTGCCCTGGTGCCGTTCTCCAGCACCTCCTCTCCCCGCCTTGCACCACTGACATGGCAACCTGAATGCCCGGTGCCCCTGGATCAAGGACTCATCAACCTCCATTTTCTTTCAAAGCAGGCAGTTAAGTGTAGAATCATACACAATCCAGGTGGTGATCATGAGGGTTCACACCAGCCTGGTTATGTAAGGCAACAGATCTGTTTGAGTGTGCTTGTAAAAGCCAAATTGTAGCTCTTGAGTTTAATGTCCTACAAAGTCTGTTTTGAAAGCTGCTCAGAGTATCATTCAGTGCTTTGCTCAGTTTTCTTATTGTTTTGCAATTCTCCTGCAAGAGTCCTTGGGTGATTTGAATTCGCTCAAATGAATTGCATTGTGTATCCTAGGGAAAAGTGTCAACCAAGGACTTTTCAAAAGCTTCATCTTTCACATGTTTATTTAGGTTTGGGAGCCAGATGATGAATAAGCCCAAATGGTCTGTGCCTCATGAGATTTTTTTAATGCCTTTTTTTTTTTTTTTTCACGGTATGTTTGCCTGTTACATCCACACTGGCCTTTTCTGCCCATGTGCACGTCTCACATTCCGCCATGGGGCAATGTTTTATCTTCCTGTTGTTGCTTAATACACGCCTTTTGTAGGTGATCCCTTCTGGGGCAATTTTACAACAATCATTCACTGCAGAAATCAAGAACATGAATTGGAAGTGTGTTGTGTGGTGGTGCCTTTTAGACCTGTTATAGTGTGGAGTTAGAAAGATGCTATTGCTGAAGTCAGGCCCAAGGGTAAATATATACCCAGGAAAATGGTAGCATTGCCAGTTTTACCATGTCACAAAAGCAGAGGCTGAAAACAGAGTAACAGGTTATATATTTCTGCACTAAATTCTCAAAGGCTCTGAATTGCCATTAACTTAGTGGCATCATGCTGACCTTGAGCAGCAGACAGAATGGGTCTGTATCTTCTCTGAGGGCAGAGAATCATATTTGTGTGGGAGATTTTGAAAGTGGTGGACTGGTGGAACCAGGAGAATACCCCAGCACTCATGTTTTGTGACATTTCGTGTAATGCATTGAGTATGCAGCAAGATTTTTGGGACTGTGACTGTGCTTTCAGATAGGACTATGAGAAAGGGAAGTACTTGCTGTGGGGTTTGGCTTGTTGCAGACCTGACTTTTCCCACCTGCTGGCTTGTGCATGTCATACTTGTGTTTTGCACCTTTTGAGCCAATATATCAAAATTTTATTAAAATACTCTGTGTAAAATCTTCCCTCTGATGGGCAAACCTTGCCAGTGACTACCTAGAAAATGTCATACACTAAATACTAATTTTGCAGAAAATAACAGTCCTCCAGTAGCAGTGGCTGGCCCTGACAAGGAATTGACTTTCCCAGTAGAAAGTACTACACTGGATGGAAGCAAAAGCGAAGATGATCAAGGCATTGTCTTCTATCATTGGGAAAATATCAGGTATCTAAAGATTTTACTAATCTCCAGTAAAATAGAGAGTAAAGTGAAAGTGATTTGGTCTAGAGCCTCTTATGCAATTGTGTTGATTGATGCTCTGTTAGAGAATTGCTTTCAGGACCATCCCATTTGAATAGTAATTACAAAAGAAATAGTAATTTTAAGTTGAACTTGAAAAGCTCAGGCAGTCTCTGCCTGTGTTTTGCAATGTTTCATTTTGAGGCCTACTTTTATAAAATTAAGAGAAAATGACAGGAACTTTTGTGTCTCCTGTTAAAAAGCAAGTAGCGGGCTTGGGTATCCTCCTGTAATATACAGTTTTTCCATTAGTGCTTAGAAATAGGATTTCTCAATCACTTTTTTATTGAACAGTAAAATGACAGTAATTTTAGCCTGAACTTTCAGTAATGGGTGACTAAATCACTCTTGAATGATGGTTGAAAATGTTTTACAAAAGCTTGTAATTATATGTTTATATGCAAATATAACTGATCCTTAATAAAAGGACAAGGTATTTTAGCTCATGCAACTGTCATACCTGGTACAGGAAGAGGTCTGTTGGCAGCCTGTACAGGTTGTGAGTGGCTCTTAGAGTAGTGTCATTTGCATTCTCCCATGAAATAGAACCATGGTGAGGTTGAAGTTCTGGGGGATATTTTCTGCTCTTCTAATAGGTGGGGATGTGTGCTTGGGTGGATTTAATGTCTTGAAAGAAAGTATTAATGAATTCTCTAAACTAAACTCATGTCTCAAATAGTTCTTTAGCCATTAGTGCTTATAGCAGTAGTAGAAGTACAACATATAAAAGCAAAAGGCCTGAGCAATGCTGCTGAACTCACAGTCTGGCTGGCTGGGCATGATTATTTTTGTGAGGTCTTTTGTTTCAGTGGGCCAAGCTCTGTACAGATGGAAAATGATGACAAGGCAATAGCAACTGTGACTGGTCTCCAGGTTGGTACCTATCGCTTCAGGCTGACTGTGAAAGACCAGCAGGGCTTGAGCAGTGCGTCTGTGCTCTCCATTACTGTGAAAGAAGGTAAGCCTGGCTGCTGCTTCTTAGGGCATGATGGGCAGCTGGACAGTTCATTCAGTCACTGACCTAATGTGAAGGAAGTCAGAACAGAAAGGTGTAACATATTTGTTGTTGTATTTCAAATGTGTTTAAGAAGACTTAACTGCTCTTTTGTAGTAAAGTAGTATTGTGAGTGACTGGCAGAATGAATTTCATTTGATGCAAACTGTTTCGGTGTTCAAGATATGCAAAATTAGTTGTAATAAACATGCTCCAAAATACTATTTTTGACAGTTGTATGTCTACATCATTAAGAAGACTTTTTTTATTTTATCTTTAAAATTAGGATTTGAGCAGAAAAGCAGTTTTACTGTGGGTTTTAAAGTAACATACAAGAAGTGACATCTCAGTGAAACAATTTCCACTTAAAAATTTAATATTGAAAGACCTGATTTTATTTTTTTCTTCGGTGATGTGTTGTTGTGGTGGGTTTGTTTTTGTTTGGGGTTTTTTTGTTTTGTTTTGTTGGGGTTTTTTTTAAATTATACAGAGAAACAGTTGCTGTGATATGGGGTATTTCAGGGTTTTTGCTTTTTTTTCCCAACATGCATGCTGTAGAAGAGGCTTTAGGATACTCATAGAATCATAGAATGGTTTGGGTTTGAAGGCACCTTGAAAATCATCTTGTTCCAAACCCCTTGTCACCTTCCACTAGACCAGGTAGCTCAAAGGTCCCATCCAACCTGGCCTTGGACCCTTCCAGGGCTACGCTGACTTCAGCAAGCCCAGGATGCAGTTGTCTTTCTGGACTGCAAGTGCATATTGTGAGGTCACGTTGAGCTTCTTGTCAGTCAACACCCCAAGTCCTTCTTTTCAAGGCTTAGTGGCATTATGCTGACTGCTCCCAATCCATTCTCTTCCCAACTTGTACTTGAGATTGGGATTGCTGTGACCCATATGCATCTTGGAGAAGAAGCTGGACTTTGTTTTACTCATCATTAATTGAACTGTTTCAGAGTTTCAGTTAGTGTTCCATTAGAAATGCATGGCAACAGCTCTGCCCAAATGCGTCCGTGGTCTCGTTTGTGCTGTGAAGTGTAGCCACAGTAAGTTCTGTCTACAGTTGCAGGTTTGATATTAAATATACTCAGTTTTCCAATAACCAAGTTTGGTCAACTGGTTTTACTTGGAAGAGACAAGGTCAGTTGTATCACAGACAACCCTATGCTGTTACAGCCAACGCCCTTGAGATCTGCCCAGGGCCAACTATTTGTGTCCAGTGAGGTATTTCACTCAGCCCTACAGCTTCCTTGAGTCCTGGCTTACCAGTTGTGTTCTAAAAAAAATCAGTGATATCTGCTTTCTGGAAAGAGAACATGTTCATATTTCTTTGGCTTTTTTTCACCATATGCCCAATGAATGCCTTAGTTTCAGTGCTAGTGGTGAGCAAAAAAATGTTTGGGAATTAGACTTGCTCTTAAGTTTCCTGATTGCATTTTGCCTGAATACAGGCATTTAGAAGATACAAGATCTTGCACAAGCTTCTATTGGGTAATAAGTGATTTGCCAGATGAAAAGGTCCCAGCATGGTGATCTCATGCTGGGCTGTGTTTCTAAGTAGGCAGAAAATCTTTTTGCTTGACTGAGAAGATCTGATGTTTAAGTTACTGTGAGACTGTAAATAGAATATCCCACAATGCTTTTTGAAAAAGATCTTTCTCCTCATGGTGTACCTCTGTTTTTATTAGACTGCAATATGCTCAGAACCAGATTTTGTATACCCACTCATCCTTTCCCTGTAGCTTTGACATGAGGTTCTGCTGTTATTGTCTATAATCATCAGGTAAAGAATTGCAGTGTGGGTGTATTGGCAATGGCACGTCATTTCATGTTTTGAAAGCAAATCCTTCTCCACTATTTTTATGGCTAGAAAACAACAGTCCACCCCAGGCACATGCTGGTGGGAAGCATGTTCTAGTGCTTCCGAACAACTCTGTTACCTTGGATGGCTCAGGGTCAGCTGATGACCAGGGGATTGTGTCATATTTGTGGATTCGGGATGGTCAAAGCCCAGCAGCTGGGGTAAGTTTCTTGAAGGTTGTAAAAAAATTTGTTTTTTGTTATGCACGTAACACCACTGCAGCAGGGAGAGCAGATCTGACCCATAAGATGCTGTCAGGTGTGGTGCCTGTTTCTGGTTTGTCACCCCTACTCTCTGTAATACTGTGGTTTAAGAGGCTGGTGATATTTTCAGTACAGCTAGAGAATATCGTAACTAAGGACTGCAGCAATGCTGACTTAGTTGGGAAAGACTTGAGACAGAAGAATAAAGCTGTGTCTCTTTAAGAGTAATTGGTGATTGTATGAAGCTAATGTGTTTGAGAGAAAAATACTATCTGAAATCCAGAAATACCAAATAAGGAAGGGTCTGAGAGAGCAAGAAGTACCAATAAAGATTAAGGAATCCTGCCTGGTACCATATGAGGTAAAACTTAAAGTTTAAGGTAAAAATGGTGTTTGGCATTAGATGCATAGGTACCTTCCCTGGCAGATGATGGTGAATAGCCTGGGGCATTAGGGCAGTGGATTCTACTCTCTGAGTGGGGCAGACAGCAGAAGTACCTGATGACAAACTTCAGTTATTTGTCAGCTAATAAAATTGGGATAATTTTTTCTCTATTTGCAAGAAGTGTTGTGGACAGCTGTTTGCCCTCAGGAAGATAGTGGCAAATCAGCAAGTACTGGAAGAGGAGAAAAAGCAAAATCATAAAAAAAGCTTCTAGAAGCAACTCACATGAGTGTGTAAGAATGGAAGAGGTTTAGCTTAAATATAGCTACAGAGTTGATAGTTGAAAATACATGAACTGCAAGGAGAGGAAATTAGGAGTTAAGACAGCAGAACTAAGGATACTGGAAAAAAAGGAAAAATAATAATGTAGCTGTCTTGGATTTTCAAGCAGATGAGTTCAGAATGTCAGCTCTTCTCTCTGGGGTATTTTTAATGAAAACATCCATAGTGTGCAGACATCCTCATTAACTGTCACTTCCAAATTTCATTACTCTGCTATAAACTATGGTTAGGTCGCATTTGTCCCAAAAGTCGAAGCAAGAACACACACCATGATACCAGATAGCCGACTTGATAAAGAAACCTACATCTTTCTCTGAGGATGTAACTATTCTGGACCTTGTTTTTGCAGGATGTGATCCATGGCTCAGACCACGAGGCAGTACTGCAGCTAACTAATCTGGTGGAAGGAACCTATATTTTCCACTTGAAAGTGACGGATGCCAAGGGAGACTCAGATGTTGATTCAGCAACTGTTGAAGTGCGGCCTGGTATGACAATTAAAAGGTCATCGACATGTCGTGAATACCACATCTTTGTTCTCCTTTTCACTTATTTATTTAGATGTTGATGAGAATCTCTCAAGTTAAAACACAGAGCAAACAGGTCTGTCTCTTCCTAACTTCTTACTGTTCTCTGACTAGGCCCCAGTGTCTTAAAAGGTGACATCTGGATTCTTAACTACTACAGTCACTGTAGTTGGGACCATAAATAGATAAAAACTATACTTACTAGCTAGTATTTTCATTAGGCTTTTGTTGCTTCTTATTCATTGTAGGTTTTTTGTTTCTTTTTCTGGTTGTTAATTAGTTTGGCCAGTAGAAAGAGATAGGAGCTGACCATTAAATTTAAGTACAAATGCTTCTGTTTGATGGTTGAAAGTGTGGCTTTCTTTGTTTCTCTTCTTTCATCCTGAAAGATAAAAAAAATCCTCAAAGAATTTCAGGGGGTTGTAAATGCACGTAAAATAGCTAAAGGATGGAAGTTGAAGTCTCGGGAAAAGAATCTGAAATCTTCGGTCTGTCAGAGATACTTTGTTTGTCTGGCTCCGGGGCAATGATTTTATTTCTGTTCCTCACTTTATTGTTGAATGTGGTCATAGTAAATGGATTATGATTCTCATGGGATATCTGTGAAGTTTGTTTTGTTTGCAAGGCACTCTAGAAGTTCAAGTACTATTTAACAGAATGCTCAGTTTGTTAGAGTAGGCAGGGTAAACATACCTGATACTTCTCAAATTAACCATCCTCATTTAGACATGCTCACAGTCTTGCGTGCTACCATACGAGTCCATCTTTGGCTCCCTTTTGCTGGGTGGTAGTCAGTAGTAGATAACTAGCAGGAAACTTGGTAATTGGACTCATGTAGTCCTTACCTCTGACTTTAAGATGGCAGCATTTAGGGGAACAGAAGTTGCTCTTCTGCACAGAAATGTGTAAAAGCTGAAAGTGCACCCTGAAGTGCTTTATTTGTATTAATAAGATGGGTTGTTATCTTAGGACCCTCCAGGTTTGTTTCAGAGAGAATGTGATGATATAGGCTAAGTACTTCTCTAAGAACACAAAAGAGTTGGCTTATCAATGATATGAGTCTTATGCAGAAAACTATAGTATTAATAAATACTTTCAAGTACTGCATATTGGTACTGAAATATTTGCCAGGCTCTGAAGGAATAGCATGTTCTTTTTCCATTAGATCCCAAAAGGAGTGGTCTGGTGGAGTTGATCCTGCAGGTTGGAGTGGGACAGCTGAGTGAGCAGCAGAAGGACACACTGGTGAGACAGCTGGCTGTACTGCTGAATGTTTTGGATTCAGATATCAAAGTTCAGAAGATACAAGCCTACTCAGATAT
The DNA here is from genome assembly GCA_013397775.1 of Eulacestoma nigropectus. Taxonomy (NCBI): domain Eukaryota; kingdom Metazoa; phylum Chordata; class Aves; order Passeriformes; genus Eulacestoma; species Eulacestoma nigropectus. Next base: position 46,998 of record VZTE01005680.1, on the reverse strand, counting down.
AAGGTACAAAGATGTCCTGCTATGCCAGAAAGACTTGCGGTTTTCTTTGCCTCTCTCACAGCTCATAATTAGTTGCAAAATAATCTTTCCTAAGATGACAAAAAATGCTATACTTCTCAAAAGAATATACTTTAAAAGGGGAATTTCTTCTGTGGTAGAAAATTGATAAAGTAAACTCTGTGGAGGCTCAGAACTGAAGTGTTGTGTTTTTAAAAAAAATCCCAAATTTTTCTGTATAGATTTCTTTTTCCTTTAAAGAAAGCACATGCGTATTTATTTCAGTGTCTTGTTCCATACAGTGCTATTGCTGCTATTTTTTCCAAATGCTGGATGGAGCAAGAAAAACAGACTTTCTCACATTGAAGCATGTATTGTATTTCAAAATAAGGTTCCAGCTCTATTTGATCAAACCTATTTTATTCCCTCTTTTTTGTCCTACTTCTTCTCCATGGTTTTGATGTTCTTAATATTTTATAAACATTTTCCCAGGTAACTGGTGATGAAAATCCATTTTTGCACAGAAAACTCCACAGTGGATTCTCTTAAATGTGTTATTTTAGTGTGAAGAAGAAATACTCCTTATGCTTGGTGTAGAGTGCTAGAGATGGCTGTGTGTACCCAGAGAAACCTCTCAGCATGATTGGTAAAACCTGTTGACATGAGTTAGCTTTAAATTACTTCTTGTCAACTACTTGGTAATTTAAAACCCATTTTGGTGTTTATTTAGCTCTCAGGGAACCTCTTAAAACTTAAAAACACAGTTTGGAAAGTCTAGTATTTATAGCTATGATATTTTTAATCACAGCTTTTCAAATTAAAATGTTCCCTGAAGTGTCTGATACAGGGTAAGATCAACACCACCTAACTTAAAAGTTGTGGATGACAGGGCAGGAGGGCTTCCACATGAAGTTCTCTGGATCCCTTGCTTCTGAGCTTTTTCTCCTATTAAATTCAATTTCCTAAAGCTAGTGAAATAGCTTCAGAGTGTTTTGTGACAGGCTCTCCATGAGAGTGGAGAAAGCAAATGTATACATACTTCTTAAAGCAAAAGTCAGGAAGACCAAGGAGGGAATAATATTTGCTGTTATCCTCACCTGTCTTCTGTGAAACTGAGAAGCCAGAGAACTGCTGGTGCTCCCGGCTCAGAATGAAGATCAGTTGACTGCTCCACCGAGAGAGTTCCCTAATCTGTATCAGTGGTGACACTGGCTTTCCAGAAACAAAAAAGACTAAAGGCTATATGCCTTATTGTTGAATGCCTGAAAAAAGTGATCTGTGACAGCAGTCCTGACCTTAGCTGTTCTTTCTGCAGCACCGCAGTTGTGTTCTATGTGCAGAATGGGCATCCTTCCACGGTGATCAAGGCATCAGATGTTTCACGGACTCTGCACATGCAGCTTTTGAAACAGAAGGCTGACTTCTTGCTTTTTAAAGTCCTGCGAGTTGACACGGCTGGTATGTTTTGGATTGTGCTTGCTCATCTCGGAACTTTGCAGACATTTGGCTAACACAGCACCTAGAAACGCTGCATGAAGTCCTTCTGTCTGCCATCTGGTGTCTGGGCTTCGTGGGTGTAGCTTTACAAAAGATGATGTTGAGGACAGTACTTAAAATGCTTCATGATTTGTGGAAGGTAGACTGGTGCCAGTTACTTTTAAAAGACATCATCTGTATCAGCAGGCAAAAGCACATCTTATCTGGTCTGCATCAGGAAGGCCTGTGGAATGAGGATAAAGATACCTTACATACTACCTTTTCTTAGAAGATGTGCAAAACTTAATAAAGCCATAAAGTAGATAGGTTTCATATCTCTGCTTCCTTCAGGGCTTTTAGAGTTCAGTAAATAGGCTTGTAATCTGACTTGTTCCTGTCTGTCTGTATCAGACAAAAGGGGTGATGGCTAGGGTTTCCTATAATGACCTCTTTCTTTTGACCAAAAAGATGCTTGAACTTCTAAGCTTATTTTAAGCTTCACTAGTGTCGCCCCGAGTTTTGCAGTCTTTCGATGTTTTCATTCCTGTAATAGAGTTTCTCATGCATTTTCTGTAAACATAGCCTTGTTTTCCTAGCCGACCTGTATTGTTTTTCATTCCTTTCCCTAAGGCAGGGAATATGACAGACTGTGTCAGTGTCCTGTGTGGTTGGAGAGGTGGTAACCTCATCTTTCAATCCACGGTTGTCTTTGAAAAGGTATAAAAATGACTGAATAAAGAAAGGCAGGGCTTTTTGGCTTTTTGGCTCGGGGTTCCTGTCCTGAGCTGAGCTTGAGTCTGCGTGCTTCTTTTCGTGTCCAAGTGCGACACACTAGCAATGTCAATCCTTTATGATACGTAGGTATTACAGACATGACTTCTCCATAATTTAAAATCAGGACGCAACAATTTAAATACAAACAAAGTAAGCAAGCTCCAGTGATAAAATAGGTATTGATTGTGTAGTAAATTCTGTCTTTATTTACTAGTTGAAAAGGATTGCTGTTCTATTATAAATATGCTCTGATTACATTCTTTCTCCTCACAGCTAGCAGTCTGCTAAACTGTAGATCTATTTGACACATAAGCCCAAAGGAAAGGGAGTTTCAAAACATATCACAGTGTTATGTATCAGCGGCTTTGCCACCAATCTAATCTTACATTAAGAGGGTGTATGACAAGTTGTCCATTTACACAACTGACCCTATGTTTGGTTCTGTTCTTAGCCTGTCTTTTGAAATGCTCTGGACATGGGCACTGTGACCCCATAACAAAGCGCTGCATTTGCTACCAGCTGTGGATGGAAAATTTGATTCATCGTTATCTAAATGATGGAGAGAGTAATTGTGGTGAGTCTGAGTGTTGTGGGATGTATGTCAGGAGTAACTTGTTGTCTTGTGAGACTGTTGATTATTTGTTTTCAGTATGGGGAATACTTAGGCGGTAGATGCTGAGGGAAGACTAAAACAATCTCTGTTTTCCAGCCCAACAATACCTTTCTATAGAAAGATATTTGAATAATTTCTTGAAATGATGTCTTGACAGTAGTAGCCTAAATTTTAAAGAGAATCACTATTTGATGAAAAAAATGTGAAAACTGGGTAATGGGAAAGAGATTTTGCAATAATTTGGGGCCAGCTGGAGGGGTTGTTGACTAACGTGGGCATTGCAAAGTGTTTGAGTAGGACTGTTGCAAAGCTGGAAAAGAGGCAGCAATTTCAGTTTCTCTGAGTGAGTGGTTGATGCTGCTGTGCCAGAAGTATGATCTGATCTAAGTAAAGAAAACATCAGTGTTCTGGACTGACCGATACTGACTTTTAGAACCTGATAACACTGACAACTGTGAGTATACACGTTGGAGTTCAAATTACTGCATATCTCTCTGTATCCTTTCCTGTTTTCCTGGATTTATAAATATAAGTGTGCAGGTAGAAGGATCTACCTCTAATCAGTTCCTCTTTTAAAGCACTACTAAAATGCCAGAACCAGAGTACACCTTTGTTTATTTCAGTTAGGGAATGATAACTGAGGTAGTAACGTGACCCTTCACAGGACTGTCAGTTCCCATATAGACTTCAGGTATCTTGGGATGGCAAAAGGTATTTGAGAGGAAGAAAATTTTCTAGTGTGCACTTCTAATCTTAAAGGTTAAAATTTTTTAGGAATTCTTATAAGAATATGATGGTCCTGAGTTTTCCTATGTTCCTGTTGCCACTCCCCATTCCTCAGGATTGGTTATTTTAATAGAGTTTTATTAGAAGTTATTCTATTTATATGACCTTACAAAGCACTGTTGTGTTTCTTTTTTCAGAGTGGAGTATACTCTATGTGGCTGTATCTGGTTTTATTTTGATTGTGGTCATGGTAGGGCTTGCCTGGTTCTGCATCTGCTGCTGCAAAAGGTACATGATTTGTGTTTCTTTTTGATGGGATATATGCAAAAATTGCACACAACTGCCACATTTTAGTCCAGTCCATAGCACTAAACCACTGAGCTCATTTTGGACATGTGAGGAGCTTCCTGTAGCTGTTTCTGTAGACACACACTTCTTTTGAAAAAAGGAGTATCCATTTGCGTGTCTGTGCTCTTCTGCATTATGAAAACCAAAAAGTTAATGTTGCAGTATCCTTCATATTAAGTGATAATTAATGTTAAAATCCTGAGAGTGTACTGCAGATCTTCGGTCTCCTACTGAGTCCTGCAGGTACTCCATGCTAAGAAAAAAAAGGCACACCCTGAAGATCACTGATGTAGGAATGTTCTATGCTGTGGGAAAGGATCTGCTCCAAGTCTGGTGTCTCCCTTGGACAGGAAGGGTGCGTGGCTGGGCTGCATGTGGCTTACAGGCAAGGAGTACTCTAGTGATCTCAGTCATGCAGACTTCTTGCTTCCTCTTTCCCTAAACAGGAACATTCATACTACTGAATGTTGTTTCCCTCTCTGCCTCCCCTCCAGTCTTTCCTAGTGAGCTGATGAGAAATTCTCTTTCAAGTGACAAGCCCCTGCAAGTTCTGTCAGTAGAGCAAGTGTTTTTGCTGCAGCTCAAACAGCTCAGCAAATAGATAGGTTGTTCAGGTGTTAGCAAAAGTAAAATGCCATCAAAATATTTCTGGATTTTCATCTTTTTCTAGGGTGTCTTTGCAGTATGTAAAGGGTTTGTGGGAGTCGATACCAGTTTTATTTTTATGGTTGAAGGAACAGCGCTGTTAGTACAAAACTTTAAATAGTAAAGTGTGTCCCATTCCACCCCCACAGTGTGGGGTGGAGCCTCACAGGCTTGTGTGTATTGGATGATTATTTGAGGGATTTTTAATGAGTTCAGCTGCTTCTGTCCTTTGTCCTCATGTAGCTTGTGCCTTAGAGTGAGGGCTGGTTGATACAGATCCATGTGAAAAAGAGGAGGGAATTACAGCACAGGACAGAATGGCAAGAGATTCCCTTTGCCTTGTGGAAACTACATGAAAAAGACAGTGTAGACTCAAGATTTGGCTGGAGATTTGGAGGTTTTAAAAACTTTGAGTTGCCAGATGAACTCCATAGAAGATCATGGAGGGGAGGCCAAGGCTCGCTGTTGCTGTAATGCTGGCTGAGCAGTAAGGTGGCTTCTCCACTGTGAACTGTGGGGGCACATGAATATTCATCTACTGTGTCTGTAGTTACTATGTTGAAATTGAACAAACTGTGGCTTAGGAGAGCAGAGCAATCTGCCTTGCTTTCTTCATCTTTCTATATCAGAGAGAAAATTACCTATACTGTCTTGTCCGTATTGTACAGCTGCCTTATTCAGATATAAACTGAAACTATTTTTAAGTAGAGGTGAGAAAGTACAATGACGTTCTATATATTGGGGTATGTATATGAAAAGGAAGGGGCAGCAGATTTATGTGTGTACGTGAGAATTAAATGTCTTTTTGGTAACTTTTTAGCAGGAAGAGGACAAAGATAAGAAAGAAAACAAAATATACCATCCTAGATAACATAGATGAACAGGAGAGAATGGAGCTACAGCCCAAATATGGTAAGTGCTATATGGCAGCCTGGGAACTCATCCACTAAGTGTGCAGCCAATGTGTCTGAATTGATACCTGTAGGCAGGAGGAGCCCAGAAGCAGGCCTACAAGTTTGGGAATGGCAGAGACAGACAGACAATGAAGTGGCTGGGAGAGAACCAGTTAGTTTCTTTAATAAACCTTGGGCTCAGCCTCTGCTCTGAGCTTCTAGTTTATCTTAATTTAGAACATTTAATTGCCTCACAGATTTTCTCCATGTAAGCCTTCCTCCTCTGTACATGCTTTAATTTGGAGCTATTTTTGTTGCTGCACAGCAGTTCTCTCCTGACCCATAAGTGCCCTGTTAGACATCAGTAGACTTCAGCTGCTGTTCACATATCTTTTAATTTACCTGACTTTCAGTTTTTAGCAGGGGAAATGTTCAAATCCAAGGAAATAAAATCATTCTGAGAAATTGCCATCCTAGAAAGACGGAGATAATGTTTCTGTAGAAGCCATGACCTTTCATTGCCGCTCATGTTAATATGGTCATGGAGTGGACAGACTGATTTCCAGATTCAAGCTATTAAAAATGCATTGGATATGTACTAAGATAATCTAGCTGTTTCAAATTTAAATACATATGTTCACATTTCAGAGTCGTAAACTGATGGGCAACGAAGTCATAAGAATATCTGAAATGGTGTATGATACTTCCTAAGCCAGTTTTTGTATTGGTGTATGCTGTTACATTGCACTGCACAGAAAGTTTTCACTTACCTTTCATATCACAGCATGGGAGAAGATGGTTAGATGTTACTAAAAACCCAAACCTTTCTAATGAGTTTGTTTTGCTTTTTTATTTTCAGGTATAAAACATAGAAGTACAGAACACAACTCCAGTCTGATGGTCTCTGAATCAGAGTTTGACAGTGATCAGGACACTATCTTCAGCAGAGAAAAGATTGAAAGAGAGAATTCTAGAACACTTATAAATGGATCCATCAGAAATGGAGTTTCCTTCAACTACAGCTCCAAAGACAGATAACTGAATGAGGGTAAAAGCACAGAACACACTGGTACGACACATCTGAAACATGTTGGCCCACCTCTGTTTTTCCAGAACCAAAAGCTTCCTAAAATATCAACTAATTGCAGATTAAAGGGTAAATTTCTAGCACAGGTAGGAGAAGGCATGAGAGAGAAGGGGTTACATGGTCAGCTAACTCCTCTTGTCACTATTATAGGAACAAGAAAAAGCACATCTTATTTCTTGCATGTTCTGTGCTGAATGTTTAAACTTCAGAAGGCCTTTTTTTCTGAATCACTGCTACAGAACTAGCCAGGGCTGTTCTGCTACAAACTATAGTAACTAACAATGGCATACAGATTCATATGTGCTCCTAATGCTCTCTTTGAGAAGTAGTGTGATTTACAACAGCAAATGCCAATGTAGATGAAGTTCCTTACAACTATAGAGAGCAATATGTGGCCACAGGCTCCATCTTAATTTTCAGTTTAGGATGGAAACACAAAGAGCATTTTTAGTGCATTGTCTTTATCCAGCTGTACTCTGTGACTTCCTTTTCTAGGTTAGTGTTCATCGGGTGAACATTTTTTAAAAAATTTTGTTGTGGTTTGTTTATTTTTTTTTTAAACCAGTGGTAGAAAACCCATTATCAGAGGATGGAGCAGTATAGAGATCAAGGAGAGCAGTTCAGAGGGGTCAGGGAGGGGACATAGCCCATCTCCATCATGAGGAATAATGTAGTAGAGAATTTTGGGGCTTTCTCCATTCTTTCTTAGAAGTCTGACACAAAAGAGCAGCTGGGCTGAACACTGTTTGTTGCTTCTGTGCCTCTCTTGTTAATGGACTTGGCAACAGTCAGAACTGTCTAGGCTGGAAGAAATCAGTGGTCAAAAGTTGCAGCAACATAGCATACTCGTAACTTGTTTTATACCTTTGATTCTCAAATGCAGTCAGCAACAGTCCCTAAGGCTACTAATGCAGCACTGAGGAGTATTTACCCTGTGTCCAGCCCTGCATTTTTCTGGAGATCTTTGTGTGGCTGCAGGAGTCATCGTGGTGGGAGAGGCTGTGAAGAGCTAAAAAGGGCTAATACAGGTGTTGTCTATGTTTTTCCCATACGCACAAGCAAAGTGTAGTATGAATGGTATGATTTGCTTTCTTCAGAAACCAAGTTTCCACTCTGTGTCTGGGGGGTTTATGCTATTTCTTGAAACAAATCTACTTTATCACACTCTCCCTCTTCTTGAGAGTGTGCGTGTATATGTATATATATATATTTTTAAATAACTTGGTCAACAAAAGCAAGGTCAGCTTCTGATGTCTTTCAGTTCCTGCTCCAGATGTGTTAACATAATAAAAGCAGTGTTCACTTTAAAGTGTTCCTGAAAAAAGTTAAAGCCCAATCAAAATAATAATTTATTTCTTTCCTTTGAAATCCAAATGTTGGGCCTAATCCATTCTGAACAACTTCACAGAATGTTCTAGCAGGAATTATTCTTTTGGAAAAATGCATTTTTAAACAAGCAAATAAGTTGCTTAAACAATTTCAAGTTTATATGTGCCGTGCTGCCATTGATGGTTCTGTTAAATACTATCTCCAGTGTGCCTTTATCTATAAGCTTACCTTCTAGGACATGTCAGTGCAGTCAGCAGCATTTGTCAGTTTTGTGAAATTAGTGACTTATGTCTTTTGGGTTTATGTTTTTAAAGCCAGTGCTGAAACCTAGGATGTTGTTCTTTCAAGGTATTAAAATATCTTTTTAAAAAAAAAAAACAAGCAAACAAACAAAGAAACCCCACCAAAACGAAAAACTGATTCTCTAGTAAAACAACTCCAGGGATCATAAACCTGCATTCCTTAATACTGCAGAATTTCCAGGACTGTTCCCCTGCCCATGGACGCACACTGGTGGGCTCAGATCTTTGGATCACTGGTAAGTTCATGTGCCATGAGAACGTATGCATGATTTGGCTATGTATTTCTCACTCTAACAGATAAGAAGTATTAGACCAATTTCTCATTGTATAAGGCCCTAGCAAGTGGAAGTTACTTGGTAAATTCAGTTCTCCAGATGATACTTGGACATCTTTGTTGCTAACACTATTTTAGCTATGTTTTCAAAGTTGAATATAGTTTAAATTTTTCAGCTGCTGCTGAATTCTACTAGTTTGATTATTCTACCTGCTTGGGAGGAGAAGTTATGCCTCTTACCATAACAGCAGGCTTGCTTTTAATATATGGAACTTGCACAGAAGCTGAAAGCAATAATTTCTGGCTCTGTGAATTTGTGGTATCATGTTTGTGTCACTTGGCCAAGCACGTTTGTGTCAGGAATTTAGGAAAGACTATAGCAAGCCTTGTATCTTCATTCGGTATAATTGTTATTTTTAGAACTACTGCTTTCTTGCAGAATGTCAGGTCATACCATGAATGAAAGGGTCAGAAAACTGGCTGTAACGGTGCAAACATATTGGCAGAATTTGGATTCTAACCCTTTGGTTTGGGTTATTATAGGTTCAAAGCAGGTTCTCAGTCCTCACATTTACTTCTGCACCCTGTTTTCCTTCACATACAGAAAGAGTACTGGCAGCTGATTTGCCAAATAGGGATGGGGCTATTCCCGAAAGACTCATCTGCACTGAAAAGCAAAGGAGACCAGACAGAGCTTGTCCTGTGTGGCTCAGAGTGTACTGAAAATACAGAATAATTCAATTTGGCACTGCTAAGATACTGCCTCTTGTTGAAGGCAGACCGTGTGGTGATACTTGCAGTGCCTCATTGCCTTGAAGTGTAAGCACTGGATTTTCATTTGCATCATGGTTTTACACGCACAAGCAGTGATTGTCCAGCTGTGTAAAAGGACTGCTTTTGTTTGCATTTTAAGGAAGGAGAATATTTTGGAAAAAACCTTCCTAAGCATTAAACAGGTTCAGTACCCAAGTGTAGTATCCAATGCAGTACATACGCAGCATGAAACTGCCATGGCTGTGAACAGGTAATTGTCTTGTGGATTTAATTTTCCTAACTGAAATCGTACTGCAGTATGAAACAAAATTTACCTTGGCAAATCTGTTGAGATCCACACCCACATTATCTGTCCTATGGTTCAACCTGCCATATTAAGTAGAGAAAACAAAGCAAAATGCAAACTAATTACAGAGAATTGTTTATTTGCATAGGGGAAAAAAGGTTATTCTTGTTCCATATATAAGAATAGATTAGCAACTCTGTCCTTTTAGGTAAACAGTCTTACTCTCCCTCTGTCAGATATATCAGATAAAAGTCCTGTTCAGGCATCTGTTTTGTGCTGTCAGCTGTTGGCCTATATGATGTCAGTTTTCCTTTCCTTGGTCTCCTGTGCGCAAATAGAAGTGCACACACATGCAAGGAAATTAACAGTGAGAGAGTGAGTGCATGCATGTGTTCTCTGTGCTGTTGCAAACTTTCATTAGATAGTCTGATGTTCTTGAAATAATTGAGTTCCTAGGCAAAAGTTATATTCCTGCTTTTAACCTCAAGTGAAACTAGTTTTTGCCCCTGGGTATACCAGTAATGGGCAGTAGTCAGGTGGAGCTTTGGGGTGGTAGTAATAAAATGACAGTAAGTGTAGTCTTCTGCCATTTAGGTGAGGTTTGAGAGAGGAAAACGTTCCTCCAGGAGAAGGGAAACTGGATAGAGGTGAATTAGTTTCTTAACATCAGTTATTGCTTATCAGGGATCCCTAATGAATACTAATCCCATACTTCTTCAGCAAAGAAAAACCCATTTCATGTACCTTTTATATCCTGAACTCCCCAAGGCAAAGGAGGGAAATATAAAGTTTAGAAATAAAATTTTAAGGAGGAGGCAACAAAGGCAAATGATTTTTGCACAGGCTATGAATCAGGTGCAGATGAGCTGCATTATGTATTTTGTCTCTGTATGAAAGCACTTCTCCCTGTGGGTGGATCGGTGAGCTATTACAGAATTTATATTAGGAATCTGTTTCTAGAAAATGTTATTTATTGCAAATGCTATTGTATTGTAACTGGAACCATTTCTGAGCTGAAATTAGTACATTTATGTAACTATTAATAAAATTTTGTCTTTCCTTTTACAAGGTTGTCAGGTCCTCTTTTAAGCATGGTATTCTGTATTGGACTCAACACTCAATTCAGGCCAGGCGAATAGACATATGTTGTCTACCATAGCTTGTCTGTACTCAAACATAAAAGCAGTGCAGTAGCTGATTCCTTCCCTTTCTACTGACAGAAGCATCTTTTTTCTGGAGAGGTGACAGAATTCAGTACATCAGAGAGCTGGAAAAAAAAAATTTACTGCCCTTCACAGTAAGTTTTCATGTGGTGCTTGTCCTTACTTGGTTTAATTGGCTGTAAGTAATCACCAGCTGTCATGCCAAGTGTAGTGGTTTCACAGGTTTTGTGGCTTACTCTGTAACAGATTCCATACTTGAGTCAGCTGCTTAGCAGTAACCAGAGATACAGGTGTGCAATAAAACCCAAAATATGCTGTTAGAGAGGCGTAGGTTATGCTGCTTGTTTCTGAACTGGAAAAGAAAAATCTTTCCATCGTTGTGTATTAAGTTTGTGCTAAATAGTGATAATAAAAGGTCATATGAGATACAAGTGCCTTTCTGTACAGAAAAAATCATACACCATGAAAGCAACTTTTTAAGTCTGTTTGGATATATGGTGCTGCAGTCTAGGTGGTACCTCAAACATTGCCACTGGACTACAAGGGAATACTGGCATCTGAATGCCCTGATGAGATACATGCATCCTTTGTTGAAGGATGGAATCTGCCCCTTTGTTATTGCACTGTACATTCTGGTAATAGCAGTAGCCTTCCCCTGTGGATACTGAAATGCTGCTAGCAGATGAATTTTCCAGCTTCTTGCATTAATTCTTTGAGAACCTTTCCTTTCTCACGCAAGATATGAAAACAGTAAGATAGTTTATGCAGACGATATTCACATCTGGTGTTTTGCTAAGTTCTGTTTATGGTACACTGAGAAATGTTTTACCGTGGATGTGATGGAACCTAAACCAATCACCCTGGGAGGTGTGTGAACATTGTCCAATCGCTTTATGGAACTAGACTATATAAAAATGATTGTAAAGTTAATAAATAATTCATTCTTTCGCTGGAAAATTCATCTGCTAGCAGCATTTCGGTATCCACATTCCCCCATCCCTGTGAGTAGGTGATGCAACATAATATAATCGGCACGATTCCAAAACAACTTCAGCCAGTTGTGCTAAGCAGCTTTGGCACTCACTGATGAAGTGAGAAAACCACCAACTTCTCATGGTTCTTCTTAGAAGGACCTAAGCAGGAAGTTTTGACATGGAACTCTTTAAACAAGTGCTAAAAGGTAACTTAGAGCTTCTCAACACCATACTTAAATGGTCTTTAAGATAGCTAAATTGTTAATATCTAGTAGAACAGGTAAACATAGTTTCTTGAGAGCTTGTTACACAGAGAAGACAAGCAGTGGAGGCAGTGAGGGTGGGGGGGTGTGTGTGTCAAACAGCTGTTTAAAGAGTAACTTAAGAAAATAAAATGGAAATTGGCCGTGACTATGTCAAGTTGGAAATTAAAAGACAGTTTCTCAGGCTTCAAGACTGTATTAACTAAACAGAAATAAAAGAGCTCCCAAAACTCTATTTTAAATCTTAATGAATGAAATAAAGAATTATCACATCACAAAAGCAGGGAAGACACTCTGATCTACAAAACCTATCTTGTGATAAAATGTTTGACTCAGCATAAAAGAGTAGCATACAAAATGACTGATGGCATATTACTATGCCCAAGTAATCTCATCTATTTGATTTAGATTCAAGGGACTGTAATTGCAGGTACCAAAATTTTACGCTGTATGAACATGTGGATGCAAAGAAGTGTTGTCTTTTCCAGTGATAAAGCTGTAAGAACAAAATCTTCTGTGCAAATCTGAGAGACTGAACTTAATGCGGCTGCTGTCAATTTGTCAATTCAGCATTGAATAAGGTAATAAACCACAAAATCCAGTGGTTTCACAGAAGTTATTTATTAACTGAAAACATTTTTTCATCACAGTTTTAGTATCTAGAAATTGCTAAACTATCACAAGAGCAATCAACACAACTGAGGTGTGAGAATTCAAGTAAGTCTTTTGTTGAAGAATCACAGCTTTTGCTATGAAGACAACTTTGATTATTCTGTGCTAAACTGATGTAGACTTTACTGACATGAGGTTATTATGCTGGAATCCAACCACAGTCCAATCTAGACAAAGGTATTTTTAAAGTTTCTTACAAACATTATCTTTAATTATTGTTTGTGCTTGTTATCAGGCATAGTAAAAGGTATTATTTGCTAAAAAAAAAAGTAAACACTCACTAAAAGTGCTAAAAAAAGTAAACACTCAAATAAGTGCTATTCTCAGAAAAGACATTAAGATTTTAAATGTACCAATGCATCACTTCAATAACTTTGCAGTGAAGAGAGCAAGGGTTAAAGAATTTATCCTCCAGTGGCACTGTCCCAAGAAGCACACTCACATTAAATACTGCAGTCATACAGCTGTAAATAAGACAATTTTAATTTTTGTCCTTATACTGCAGTTCACAGGCAGACATAATTGAAGTCTGCAATTTCAGTGGTAGATATTCTACCTGTATACAATACCTGTAACTATGCCTGCATCATTGTGTTGTGGGACCCAGGAACCAAGGCATGACCTTCTTTTACCAAGTTATTTTTTCTAATTAGTACTAAACACATTGGTAGCCAAGGCTGGCAAACAGCTTCCCCCTACAACACTGCAGTCCCCAAATTCAGGCAGCCTGTGTGCTCAGTAGTGTAATCTTAGAAGCTGGCTATAGGGAAGTTTCTTGCAACTAGTGTACAAATAGGCCATCCTTCTTGTATTCTTGACAACAAGCACAGATAACAGTGCAAAGTCCTCATCCTCACAACTGTGTGGGTTTGGTGCATTGGGAATTACTGGAAGGGCAGTAAATGCCCTTCGGTTGGCACGATGCACACAGTACTGACAGATAATGTGCTCCAGACCCACCTGGTCTCAACTGCTACACAAATACAACCATAAAAAAATATTTAAAAATAAGAAGTAGCAGTCAATGCTACTTGATGTGCACTTTAAAAAATCCCTGTGGAACTCAGTTCCAGCTTGCTTTCCCTCCTTCCCCAAGTCTTGTGTTACCTGGTACCTCTTTGCCTGATGAGATAAAATATTTTAAAATATTTCATTTCATATGGTACATTCATTACTTTACAGGAAGAAGGGCTCCATTGCCTTCTTTTATTTATTTTTAATAATGAACACAAGAAACAAAATTTATTCCACTTAACCTCTGCAGTGCTAATTTATTTGCCAAATTAACATTGCACATTTTTTAAAGTGCTTTGTTTGACTGCTATTAAAATCATGTTTAAACAACATTGTTTGTCTCATACTAAGGAAGCCTTGCGTCATCTTTTGAAGATGACAGAATAGTGAGGTGATGTGTCAAAGCCTCACCTCTAACCACCACTATTTAAATCTTTATTAGGTCACAAATTAGCCATGCTCAAAGGTTTTTAAACCTTCCTCCCTAATGGACATTCACCTGCATAACCACAAATCCAATTCAAGACACAAAGCCCACAGGGATGGATATCTGCTCCTATTCTTTGAAGGGGATGAGTAATGTTCCTTTAGACACTGAGCAATATTTACATCAGGGACTGTACTTCTACCCAAGGAGAGTCATGGTCTTTTCATGAAAGGGAGGGTGTTTATCATCATGTCACTACTTGTACTTTCTTCACACAGCCCTTAGAGTCTCCCCTTAAAATTCTATAAGTTATTTGTGTAAGTATCCCATCTTCCTCCTGCTTCTCACTAAACGAGCAATTCTTTGTCCTGGACAGTCCTGTTCCCAGGACTGCTGGGGCTAACAGGCATCAAACAAGAGCCATTTTTCATCCTAGGCATGCAAGCTGTTAGGCACAAATTACACCTCTTTGCTCAAAAACCTAAAGCTGAACAGGCAGCAGCCCTGCAGTCAGCATTAACAGTGCTGAAAAAGCTGTCTGTTTGCCTATGTGGATGCCTAGACAGAGCTCAAAACAATTCCTCACCTTTTGTAAGCTGCAGATTCTCCTACAATTAAAAAAAAAAAAAAAAGACACGCTTGCTTCTAAAGAAGGTCACATAACCACATTAGAAAGTGTGAGTATTTACACAAAATTCTGAAGGGAGACTGCCATCCCAAAGCCTCCCATATCCACAATGAAACACTAAATGTAGTAAAAAATAGTGGTCTAGTTTCCCCTTGCTATAGGTTACAATCTGTTTTCATTATGCACAGGTCTCCAAGTTCTCCCAGTTACACATGGATAATCCAAGAATAATAAATGTACATCCCTACTCATTACTAAAAATAATGGACATTGTGATCACATTGCTGAAAAACTGGATGTATAAACAAAGACCATGTAAAAACATTTGGCAGCACAGAATACTGTAGATAATCTCTATACAAACACAGGACAGGGTTGATTAGTTCTAAAGAAGGTAGAAGTTGCATTCATATGTATTTCTGGCTCAAGCAGCTTATTAAAACTACAGCACTCTTCCCCAAGTTGTTGGGATTGTGCTGTTTGAAGGCTTTTATAACCCTCCAAAGCAGACGTATTTTATTTCTAAGTATTCATCGATGCCATATTTTGAACCTTCTCGCCCTAAGCCGGACTCCTTTACCCCACCAAAAGGACACTCCACTGATGAGATTATGCCTTCATTAACACCAACCATTCCAACTTCCAGCTGTTCTGCAACTCTCCAGATCTGAGCTGGATTTTGGGAGTAGAAGTATCCTGTTGTGCAGACACAGAGATACAGGAATGAAAATCAGTACGAAAAATTGCAGAAGATTGTGAAAAAGAGACGTATTGACATTCAAAATCATCACCCCATAACACTAAAGCTCACAAAACCACAGAAATACACTTATCTGACAGAGGCATACCTGCTAAACCCACATTAGCTGCATTTGCTATAGCAACAGCTTCTGCTTCAGTCTCAAATCTGTCAATAGAAAGAGCAAAAATAAAAATGAGGCCCGCAGATCACCTACTGTCTTGCTGACGTACTGACAAAAAGCAGTCTTATCAGGAATTAAAATGTCAATTTATTTGTCCCAAAAGTGTACATTAAAAACCTAATTTAACTTTCATTTTCAAACGCTGAAGTGTCTACCTCTTCTTGTAATTTAAATTGCAGTTAAGTAGTTAAGATTGCCTTTATCCTCCCTAGGTAGCTGGATGGTAACCGAACCATTTACTTCACATGGGTTAGCCTACCTATTTCCCCAACTACACAGCACTCTCAGCACTGAGAGATAACTGGATGTTCTTCCATCACATCCAATTGATCTGCACAAAGGCAGGGAAGGCTTTAAGGAGAACAGACAGCTCCAAGTCATCCTCTGTCAGAAAAGCTTAGGACTAGCAAATCACACGACAAACTCAAAAGACCTGTCTCCT
Organism: Eulacestoma nigropectus; assembly: GCA_013397775.1. NCBI lineage: Eukaryota > Metazoa > Chordata > Aves > Passeriformes > Eulacestoma > Eulacestoma nigropectus. The sequence continues at coordinate 30,968 of VZTE01005680.1, read as the reverse complement.
ATTTCATACCACAGATCATGAAGCCAACAAAGGTTTTGCTGCTATCTAGCCTTGCTTAACTATTGAGACACTTTAATTTTCAAAAAGTTGCAGAGATGCTAAGATAAGGTCAAGAGAAAGAAACAGATGAACCACACATCCAGAGGATGTTTTCACATGTGTACCCCAGTCTTTTTACAAGATTTGTGTGATCATACAAAGATAATTTTTGAAAACTCTTTCAAAATCTTGTTTATTCAAAATAATCTTTCATTGTTTTTTTAATTGTTAATTTTAATCTGTAAAATTAATAATCTTACTTGATAACTGGTGCTAAAGGGCCAAATGTCTCCTCTTGGGTGCAAAGCATTTTTGTTGTAACATTACTAAGTAATGTTGGCTCAAAGAAATTCTTCCCCAAGCTGTGTCGTTTCCCTCCAGTCACAACATATGCTCCTTGAGAAACTGCATCCTTAATGTGTTTCTCTACCTGAGATATGCATAACAAAAATCTTAGTCAGCATTTAAGAAAGAGCAATAATACATTTCCAACTGAAGAAATAATACTCTCCAATATTAAAGAGAAAATTTTGAAGAGAGATTTACACTTTGCAGAAGATCATTTGCAACATTATCTAATTTCTCTTCAATTCTTTTTTCTCTCAGTCTGATGTCATTTCAGAGGAATAAATTATGAGTGTGGCCCCCAGCCCACTTTTCTGTTGAAATTAAAAGCCTACACCTAATGTGAGAAAAAGTCTTTGCAGGACTGAAAACTGTATCTTATATCAGTGATTAAGCGCTATGAAAACGGAAGTACATGACTGCCATAGAAAGAGAAACAACTTTCACAATGGAACTGGCAAGAACATTTTCCTACATCTACAATTCTATGTTCTAATAAAACAAGTGAAAAAAAAGTGAAACATAAATGTAAAGTTATTTTAAGGATCATAGAAAGAAAATTAGGATGTCAAAAATGAAATATTTATTTATACCTTCTCCACGGCTTTTTCATTTATTAGTGGTCCTTGGGTAGTTTTTGCATCAAATCCATTTCCAACATGCAGTTCTTTCTCTATAGCTTTAGCAAACTTTTCCACAAATTCATCATGAATTCCCTTTTGCACCAGGAAACGGTTTGTGCAAACACAGGTCTGAAAACAAACAAGATAAGACAAGTTTATATTGTATTTAATCCATCCATTAATTCATTCTGGCCTTCATACACAGAATTAGGTTACAACACTGATGTCCCCTGCCTCTCCTCCCTCATCCTAAGCTGTTACCAAGCTATGCCATTTCTTTCATCACTCCTTTCACTTTAAAAATACAACTTCAACAAGCTGTCAGTGGGTGTGTGAAATACGTCACACAGTGAAGTTGCTTATGCTGGGGAAATGTTTTGTGAGTTTTGTGGACTCAGATACATGGATCAACCAAGGCCCAGAAGCTGCACGAAATACCTTCTAATTACACTGCAGAACGCTGGGCTGAGTAGCAGAAACTCAGACCATACTTACCAGGTCTGGGGTCTTTTTTTCTAACTCCTTTATTATTTGAGTTTGCTTTCTTCCTGGAAGTTGTTTCTAAGTGCTTTCAATGGCCTATTTATTTGTGCTACCCCTTGCTCTGACTGCATCCTATTTTGACTGCTACAGTATGTGAAAAGTAACAGCTACTTATCCTTCTCTACAGCAGCAGAGATGCCTTTTATGTTAGATCTTGTCCAGTCTGGGTCTGATCCCTTAGTGGTCCTTGTCCACTTCTGTTTCCTTTCTTTCTTCCCAAGATTAGTCGTGTCTTCTTATGTTAATCAAGCAAAGTTTTCCCCATCCAATGAACTCCCAAACCCATTTGGTGCTACTCAAAAGCTGGAGTTCATCGACTTCATGTTCACATGTACCTGTAAGGCTGGAACAGTCTCCACACAGCCCTTCTCAGCTGACTGTTCTGGAAAGTGATGCTCTTAAAATTTTTTTGACTCTAAATGAAATATATTTGAAGCAACGCACACTTGAATCTTGTCTATCATTTTTTTAAAGCTACTCATTGTCAGAAAAACTATCTGTGAGTGTCTTAACAGACTGAAGCAAGATGGTGTCTTTCACAGCTCTACTTCTCCAATGAATTTAATGTTAACAAAGCATATGACAAAATGCCTTATCGCTTCTCAAGCTCTTGCAAGGAGTCCTAGAGAACATCATCTTCTCTAACAGTGATGCTACTAACTGCCATGTATGTTGTAAAAATATATGGGATTTTAGCATTGCTATTTAGACTTGCTGGTAACTGGCTTTAGTGCCCAGAACCATGTGTGAGTGCAGCACCTTTCTCTTCACAATGAAGGGTTCTATGCTTTCCTTTTACATAAAATAGTTTATTTACAGCTTAAACTTAATGTACAGCTCTTCACTGTCTTGAAACATGGACAAAAAGATTATTCTAACCTGTCCTGAGTTTCTGTACTTAGAAGCAAGGGCTCCTGCGACAGCCCGGTCCACATTGGCGCTGTCAAACACAATAAAAGGAGCATGTCCTCCCAGCTCCATGGAAACTCTCTTCACAGTGCCAGCTGCATGTTTCAGCAAGATCTGTAGGCAACAGAGGAGACACAGACATCTGTACCTCTAACAGACATGAACAGTGGAATCATGGATGCAAGGCAGTGATAAATATCTCTGGCAAGGAAATAATCTGCAGCTTCTCTACAATGCTAGACCATCTCCTATGACAAAAACAAATTTCCTCCATTAATCTCTTTAAAGATGAAAATCTGGCCAAGGACTAATGCAGAGAAGGATTTTGATCGACTTCAGGTCAGGTCAAGCTTTTATACACTAATATTGTTACTTTTTTTGTTTCCTTGTTCTATTCTTTTTTGATAATAGAATCGCGGCTCCTCTCACAAAAATTCTCCAGGATCTGACAGAATTTGGTATTGTGATTTGCCTTGATACCAGACTTTTTCTTCATTCTGCATATAGACATCCCAGAGAATTCTGTCATTTTATAGCCACACTCTGCAGCTTTACTGATTCAATTATAGATGGCGACAAGATTGCTTATTGACTAAGGCTGATAGCAGATTCCAGGGCCTCGCTTCTCTAATACTTTTTCTCAACTGCTGAAGCCATTCTTGAATGGTACCTTTAAAACTCAGATTCAGTGTTCTTATTAGCATGTTTTCAACTTATGATATAAACCAAGAACACCTTGTACAGAACCGTTCACATTATAGTTTAATAAAGTGCAGTTATCAAGAAGTTGCAGACAGGCAACCTTCTGTGAAGTATTGATGCTAAAAACATACAAGCAGTATCTAAAGAAGTACACAACTATTTGGACAATCTGTGTACAGTGGCCAGAAAAGAAGGCTCTGAATAAAGGCACACACTTTCTCCCTACCTTTCTAGCATAACCACAGTAATAATCTTCAAGGATATTCTGTCCTTGTATGTACCTTTCCTGTTGCTGTAGAGCCAGTAAAAGATATTTTGGATACCAATGGATCAGTGCATAGAACTTCCCCTACAGCTACTGCCTGTTGTCTGGAACAAGGGACAACATTATACACTCCTGCTGGGATTCCAGCCTGGTTTGCAAGCTGCAACAAAAGAAAAACAGAATTTGCATTATTAGTGCCTTTTGTAAGAGGAATAGTCACGTAATGACAGTTCATTGCTTTGAAGAAAACAGTCTGTAAGTCAATGGAAGCCAAAAGGGCTCAGCACAACTAGGAACAGGTGCCACATGTGCTTCAGAGAGCAGCTTTGCTCCAGTTTAAGCTGTCTGTCCAAAAGAACCAAATTAAAGATATGAGGATATTTTGTGTATCAAAATGGCCCAATCCATTTTGAGGCTCTAGACCATATTAGAGGGAATTTACAAAGATTCTCACTGAACTAAAACACCTCCAAATAATCACACAGTTTGTCCTTTCTTCACATATGAAGCTGGCCAGAGCTACCTTCCAAGCCCATCTGACTCCCTGTTTACAGTGTCAGTCCATTGCTGAGGCAAAGCTTAGCACTGAAAGCTCACCTCCCCAAGAGCTAATGCTGATAGAGGTGTGTCCTCTGAAGGTTTCACTACCACCGTACAACCAGCTGCCAGAGCTGCACCAACCTTCCGGGTAATCATAGCGCTGGGAAAATTCCACTAGGAAGAGAGAAAATAGTACAATCAAAGTTGGGAAAATTCTGCCTCCTGTTTTTGAAGAAGTAAGTGACATTTCAAGCTGTGGGCTGAGCTGAAAACCTTCACGTGACTCAGAAGAGTTCAGCTATGCTTACTGGGGTTATAATGGCTGCCACTCCTACTGGCTGCTTCAGCACCAGGACTCTTCTGTCTTTTGCAGATGCTGGAATAACATCACCATAAATCCGTCGAGCCTCCTCCGCAAACCACTCCAGAAATGAGGCTGAATACATGATTTCACCCTGTGCTTCTTTCAGAGGCTTCCCCTTTGATTAAATCAGATTGAAGATACATTGTAAGTGGGAAACAGAAGCAATATAAACAAATTCAAGTAATTCTGGAGTTTCTCTTCTTTTCAGAGTACTTTATGATCCCCTCCCTATGACATACACTGCGATCTCCAAACAGGATTCTATGATTGCAGCAGCAATAGTTATGTGGATTCAATATACCATCATTGTATAGTCAGTATTTTGTATGCTGTGCCTTGATTCATACCTGCCCAGGACAAGCAAATGTAGTATGCATTTATTTACAAATTCTTGAGTTAGCTGCTATTATCACTCTAAAGAAAGACACAAATCATGGCAAAAACAGTTACAAGTTTATGCCGGGGTCATTTGTTTTGAGAGTATTGCTTTGGACTATCCCCAGGTCTGATCCCTGGATGACCATTAGCAACTGTGACACCACAGAGGAGCTGCTGAAATATCTTCTAGCAAGGTTTTGTCCAAAAGGACACCAGCTTGTGAGCTCCCAAACTACTCAGTGATACAGATCAAAGCAGACTGTGAATCCAACATTGAGACTTGCATGATTTTTCTCAGTCACAAACATTTCTGCCGGGAGGACCATGGTTTAGGTGGATGTACACTTTTGCATGCCATGAAGCACAACGCGGGTCTGGTTTCCACTGGTTAGATACTACTGTCATTAGACCAATGCACTTTATGTATGTCCGGAGGAGGAATGTTTGAAACGTCATCCACTGACCCAGCAGAGCAATGCGAGTGCACAATATGCATAAAGTTATTGAAAAGGACATGGTGTTTAACTGGTGAAGTGCGCAGGGAGAATCTTGACAGCTGTCAGTTTTACTTGATGTCGCCTGCCTGTGCTGGGTTTCTCAGCGCACTGACCGTGCCCACCCCGCCTCTCTACTCACGTTCTCGGCCGTGATGAGCCGCGCCAGCTCCTCCTTGTTCTCCATCATCAGCTCGTACCATCGGCGGAGGCGCGCGCTCCTCTCCTGGGAGGAGGGAGAGACAAGGCTGCCGTGGCCGCCGCACGCAGGGACGGGGAAGCGACGCCCCGGGAGACCCGACCGGGCCGGACCGGACCGCCCCGGGACCCCCTCGCCGCCACCTCCCGCGGCCGCTCACCTTGGCGGGGAGGCGGCCCCAGGCGGCGCCGGCTTCATGCGCGGCCCGCAC
>VZTE01005680.1:0-24924 GCA_013397775.1 Eulacestoma nigropectus | reverse complement strand
TAGCGGGGGGAGTGGGGGAGGGAGGGCCCTTCTGCTTCCCGGAGCCTCGTTTCCCACGCCCCATCGAGGCCCCCGCTTCGTAGGGAGGGGGGAGGCTTAGAGTCATAGAGTATCCTGTGTTTGAAGGAACTCACAGGGATCATTGAAGTCCAACTCCTGGCCCTGCCCAGGACACCCTAAGAGTCACACCACGTCCACGAGGGCGTTGTCCAAATGCTTTCTGGAACTCTGTCAGGCTTGGTGGTCTGACCACTTCCTTGGGGAGCCTGTTCCACTGCGCAGCCACCCTCTGGGTGAAGAACCTTTCTCTCATACCCACCCCCAACCTCTCTTGCCCCAGCTTCACTGGTCACCACAGAGAAGAGATCAGTGTCTGCCCCTCCTCTTCCCTTCGTGAGGAAGTTGTAGACTGTGATAAGGTCTTGGGGCTCTCAGTCTCCTCTTCTTCAGGCTAACTTGTGCTTTACTGCAGGAGCACTGGCCCATGGGAGCCCGTGGGCCACTGGGTCCCGTAACAGCTGGTCAGTCTCTGGCACAAGGGCCATGCGAAGCCCTGCCCAGTGCTACCATCTCACTGGAGACTGGTGTGGCTGTACTGCATGCATGAAGGGCGGCTGGGAAACGCAGGGTGCCCAGCCCCTGAAGCCAGAAGTTCATAGCAGTACACTTGGCAGGAGTACTTCCATGAGTCCCCTACATATCAGCTGGGCTTTTAAGACCGATCATAAGACCCAGACTTCAGTGTGTAATGTCCTATCAGCTCACCAAAGGTTATGCATTTGTATTACCTGCAACTCAGGAGCTAGTGTCTTTCTATTAATACTGCTTTGGCAGTTGGCTTTAATTTCTTTTGTGAAATGTGATGTGGTTGTTGTAAGGCAAGCACACCATGAGCTGGCCAAACTGTGAGAGGATGCTCTTTTGCCATGCTGTTGTATTTAACAGAGCTCTCGCTGCTGCAGTGCAGTGATGCACTAAATACACTGCTTACAGATATTAGAGAATTCAAGTGAGGAGAAGACCCATAGGTTATTTCTTTCTTTTTATAAATTACTTTATTTGCAGTAAAACAAAGCATTGGTGTAAAATAGCCTTTCAAATTTGGCAGTCGTTTGCCTGCTGTGTCAGCAATATGTGTGAAAGAAAAGGCATGCTCCGTAACCTACATTTCAAAGGTCACAGTGCTACTGCTCCAGGCTGCTGAAAACCACAGTTGGAGCCAGCATCATGGTTGGTCTGAAGATTTGGTCTGTCTTGCTGGTTATACTCTACCATTTCTGTCAAAGATGTATCCCCTGTGGAATTTCAACACATGTTGAAATAGGTAAGACATGTTCAAAATGGTTTTTCTTGTGTTTTGAATTTCTTGTGAAGAGAGGTAAATTCAGATTCAGCTGGAAAGCAGAGAGAGGAAATAATGTTAAAGTAACAAGCAGTCTACATTATTTAAAAAATGTGAATAACAGATAGGAAAAATGAGTCATTTGATTTTGGAGTTTGAAGTTTTACTGTTTTTATAAGTAAAGTTCTTGAATTGACTTGGGTTGTGTATTTTTCCGTCTCCTAAAACACAGGCATTATGTAACTGGAATATTTTTGTCTGTGAGTCGTATGCAGACAGGGTTTTGTTTGGAGAAAGAAAAGGAATGCTTTAGGCAATTCATGGGATTGTTATATTTAAACTAAAGAATAACAAAAGTCATTTGTGGTAGCTCTGTTTTCAGATCACCCTGTATTAATTATGCCATACCTGCACAAATAGATAAAATTCTGTAATGTGTTTGTATCTGGGACTAATATCATAAAAATTTTGTTCTGTGTCTCTTTCTGGTAGATTGCTCTCTGTAGCCAGAACAGCCTAGATTTGTAGAGAATGAAGGAGAGAACTGAGTGAACATCAAAATGGAGAAATACTTCTCTTTTGAATTTCTTGTTTGCCTGTGCTATTTTTAAAATCTGGCTTCTTCCGTAGTTATTGCAAGCACAAACATGAGCAGTGTGAGGTTATTCTGAAACAGCTACTCATAATAATTGACAGTATTAAGTGTTTGTTCTTCTGTTTTTGTTTCTAAATCCACTGCTCAAACTGATGGTAAAATGTAGGATGTTGCCTTTATTCAGGTAATTTTCTCAGACTTTAGATACTGAATGCATGCAACTTTGAGCAATTTCAAGGCTGGGTTTATTCATGCTGTTTGAGACTGGAGTGTGTTCCCTTACTGAGTGTTGTACCCTTGGTCAGCATCCTGGAACAATTTGCTTTTCCTAACAATGTGGCAAGAAACCCATAATAATCTGTAGGAGAAGTCACGCTGCCTGAGGTTAGGCAAGTGCACACAACTCTGCAAGCTCAGGGCTCTAATTACCAAGTATGAGCTTCTGAGGACTTTAAATAGCAGATTTGCTAGAATAGAGTGTGTTCGGAAAAAAAATCTGCAAAGAGAAACAAGCTCACAGATCTGTCCCAAAGCAGTCTTTTTTTTTTTTCTAATCAAGGGAGCATGTTGCAGAAAACCTGCATTTATATAATTTAAAGATCTTGGTTGTCTGAGGAGTTGTGTGTGCACTGAATTATTGGTCATAATTTACAACAAATTTTGTAAATTACATTAAACTGTGATCAGCTCTGATGCTGCTAAAATGAGTTCTCTTACTGTTGTTCACATAGAAGTCTCTGACGATAAGATGAAAATATTTCCAAAATTCAAACATTGAGTATTCCAGGAAAACAAAAACAAGCAAACAAAAAAAACCCCAAACAACAAACGGTAGAAAAGAATTCCTCTCACTTAAAGCCAGCACCGAAGAAATCTTGGACAGATTTTTGAAAGTACATTTAAAATGGTGAAAAGCTCTGCCTGTTCAGAATGTTGATTGTGTTCAGTGTGCTTGGCAGAGCTGTGCTGCGTCCTACTTGCATGGCCGTGCCTGGAGGCAGGTCTGAGTGAGGAAGCTCTTCTCCCTAGGGGTTCCTGTCAGACTTGCGAGGCTCTGTGGAGCTGTGGGGATATGGCATAAAATTCCTAAAAAAGTGGAGTTGTAGAACCTGGGCCCACTTGAGTAGTGAGAGAAGTGCGGGGGAGGTGTGAGGCAGAAAAACCAAACTGCTAAACTGAGGCTCTCCCACACTGGAATCAGAGATGTGTGTAGAAATGTCTGAACCTTAAAATTTTAGATTATTATTTATTATTTTGTTGTTGTTGTTTCTCTTCTGGTGCGAGGCTGGTCTTAGGTATCTTAACTTATTTGTATAAGGATGATTTAGATCATTGGGTAAAATTCAAGGTTAAAGATCTTTCAAATATGCACAGCTTTATCTAGATCTTATTCCAGAATGAGAGTGGATTGTTTTGGATTTGGTGGGGGGAGTTTTTTGTTTGTTTGTTTCATTGTTTGGTTTTTTGGGTTTTTTTTGTGATATGATTTATTTGGTAAGGAACAAATTAACTTCACTCTTTGTAAATAGCTTTAGAGTCAATGTTGGGTATTTTTAGAATCGTGTTGATAGATTATTCCCGGGATCTAATATTAATTAGGAGGAGACCTCGTTAAAGAAAAGGATGTCAGTTCATTTCATTCACTTGTTATGCCAGCGAAATAAAGATTTTGGCAGTAAGAGTATCTGCCGATTCAGTGAATAAATAGTGTTATTTACCTTGCTGACTTTAGATTTTTGTTACTTTTCATGCATGTTAAAAATTAATCAAACTGTTAAACATCCACATTGATTCCCAATGTACCTTTTTCACTGTTAAGGGCAACAGTGAAGCTTGAATACAGGACAGCTAGAACTTTGTGGTCCACACTTTATATGTGCTGGGTGTGGTCCTGTCAGTTCACTGCTGTAGCTCATTTCTGGATATGGGGAGTTCATTTCCCTGCAATTTCAGCTTGGTTGGTCAGCTTGGGAGCTGGGGTTTAGAGAGAGACTGAAGATGTGCCACAGAAAGAGCGCTTCCGTATTAACTACCTAGGTGAGAAAACACCCTCTCACAGGTACACAGTTCTGTGAGAAATGATGTTTCATGCACATGGCACTTGGCTTGGGTACAAAAATGTGGTGTCTTCTGGTTCTGATAGTGCTTCTAACAAAACGTGGGCCTGGGCACAATACCTATAAATCAACACTTCAATATATTGTTTTTCAGCACATAGAGCTCTGGAATTTTTCATTAAGCATGAAGGGAGTGTTAATTACAGACAGGTAGGAAGCATATTATTGCTTAATTTTGTACACCTTTCTTCTGAATATTTTTGTTTCTGTCTTCTTCCCTTTCTTTATTATTCTTAGTAATGTGTGTGTCAATATTGTGCCCAGACTGTATTTTTACCTTTTTTTATTGAAAATAATTTGACTCCTTCTGAATATTATTACAGAAATGTAGCAATTATACCAATGTGTGTATATATATACTTTGTGTGGTATCTTGCATGTTTTCCTATCTTCTTTAGTCATATTCTATGTGAGCAGTTGTATTAGAAGAATCAGTAAAGGACTTTGGGAAAGCAGATTTAGTAAGCCTAAGGACAGCACAATGACAGCAAGGTTTTGTGCACCACATGGTGTATTTTACCAAGATAATAGTTGTATTTTGCTGGCTATTTAGAATGTATCTTTGATGTTGGCAGTAAAATGTGGGTTTGTGCTGTGCAATAGCATTCTGATTCATTTTCCCCCCATCCTTTCCGCAGTTATTACTAAACCACCAAGATGCTTTTCAGGCTGGGAGCATTTATCCTGATGCCTTTTATCCTCCAATCTGCAAACATGGTAAGAAAAGCTTTGTAAGTCCAATGTTGTAACAATTGCATTTTTATGTGGAAATTCTACAGAATTTAGTAGGGTTGAAAATGGTTATGTTGTAAAAAATGGAGTGTGGTCAAAAACGCTTTCCTGCAAAAACTATCCACCAGTTTTGTTACAGCCTTTTTGTAGAACTTTATAACGAAATAACACATTTGAGAATGTTTTAGAAAGTAACTCTTGGGTAAATTTGACTATTTAAGGGGTAGGGCAATTTGATAGAAGAGTGCTGTTTGACTAAATTAGGTCAGATTACTGAATACTTAGAGGACAAAATGATCTTTTTTTATAAGTCTTAGGGAAGGCCTAAAGCTATTTCTGTATTAAAAATATTAGTTTCTATCAGATCAGTCAAAAAGAGGATAGGAGAATCTAAAAATCTCACAGCAACAGAATAGTGTAGGACTTGCTGGGGGTGGGTGGGCAAGTGTTAATAACACTTTGAACTCTTTTTTTTCTGGAGTACAGTCTTTTGCCTTTTACTGTTCCTGTTGGAAATTAATGTCAGTCTTAATTTTGCTGCTTGCAGATCAAAAGTCTGCACTACAAAATTAGCACCCTCTTGCAATAGCTCTAAAAAGTATGTCTTGGCTTGCAGGTGGTCCCCTGATTTTTCAGCTCTGATAGGTCAGCTCTTGATCATAATCAGCTTCTCCAGCAACATTAGAGTTATAAAATAGCCAGCTGGGCCTTGCTGTAGGATATTTGCTACTGAAAAGGTAAATCTGGATAGTGAGCAATTGGCAAATGGCATAAAGAGCCTGTCCTCCAGCTACAAGCTATTGAGGTTTTTAGGCATATACCAGAGACAAGGCAGTGATAAGTACTTTGAGGATATCCGGCCGATTGATTGTTGAGATATTAGTGGAAGTTTAAAGTATGGGAAGTAGCTTACCTTAGTGGGCCATGCAAATTCCTTTAAATTTGAGGTGTACTTAGGATTTTTGTTTGGTTTAGAGCCAAATGTCATTGTTTCTCAGACACAGATTTTTGATGCTTCCTGTTGGTTATGCCAACTACAGGCTGCTTGGTTCATATCCTGATGTGCCTGGTTCACATGCAGATCACCTCTCTGCTCTGGCATTCAATACTGGTTTTGCCTTCTGTCACTTACCGGATCACTGTTCTTGGTTTTCTGCCTGGCTCTGCCAAGTTCTTGTTCCAAACTTAAGTCTCACTTTCCTTGCTTTCATGACTGATGTTCTCCTGGGATTTTTTTCAGTTCCTACTTCAGCTTGGTTATATCTATCTACCTTGTCTTTCCCTTCTGACAGTTTTGACCTGTCTTATACCAGGCCAGTGGTCAGAGCCTCTCTATCTGCAGTATCCAACCTTCATTCCTTCAGTAGTGTTGGAGTCTATCTTGTCTTGTTAGAGTTGGACCACTTGTTAGTAGTCTCCGGAGTCAATATGGAAGAAATAGGTACCTCTGCAGATCTGTGCTGGTTTAACTGAGTGTGAGTAGATCAAGAACAAAGCCATCCATAACAAAGCCATCCACTGCCTTTCTGGGCAGGAGACGAGCTTACATGTAGAAGGCTGCTCTGAGTTTGGCCTGGCAAATACCATCCTTCTGTTATCTATTTTAGCTTCACGGTAAAATGTCAAGAGGCCAGGAGGTAACTTAATTACCCCTAAGGTCTGCTCTCTCAGTGGTAATCTACCCTAATATTGTGCATTTTCACATTGCTGTGTCAACAAATGCACTCTTCCTCCAAGAGTACTGATGATCTGAACAATCTGCCTACCTTCTTCCACCTTAGAGAATTTAACATTGTATGCTGCTTGATCTCTTTACGTCAACATCTCTTTGCACTTAGCTTTATGTAGGTACGCAGAAGTTTTTAGGCAAGGTCACTGTTAGATCCTAGACCATCTTTTCTGCCTAAATTCAAGTGAGAGTAGTAATTGATTCTTCAAATGAAACCAGATTTTTTCTGTTTTTCTCCCTTTTTCTCATCCTACACTGACAGTATCTTGGCTAGTTTGCCTTTCTGTTGAAAATGATGGTGGTGATAATGATGACACAGCCCTCCTCTGCCCTGTGGAAACTGATACCTGTCAGAAAACATAATATTTTGAGTTGGCTGCCATTCCCAACAGCTTTTCTGCCATACAAGTGGATGCATTAATTTAGTCAACAGCTTCTTTGGCAGCTCTTTTTATCCTCTCTGCTGAGGGGCAGCTTTTCATTGTACTGTACCTACTCACAGGCATAGAGAAAAGGAGCAGGCACAAAATTTTCAGGTGCTTCAAACCAAAATCATAGAAGGTAAATCTAGTATCTGTTTTGATAGTATAAATCACATAAAAATAAGTCTCTTTTGGCTCTTTTCATTAGCTGGATTGCAAAATGTGTCATCTGTATGATATGAAATTGAACAAAAGTCTGTGGGTTTTTTAATGGAGAAAACCCTTTCTTTTTCTTTTTTCTTTTTCCCCAAAGAATAAATCAAATACTGATATAATTTTATTCCAATAGGAATGTTCCATGATGTGTCCGAAGACACTCACTGGTCACCATTTCTCAAAACAAGTATTGACTACATCAGAAGGAATTATCCTCAGCCTTGGGAAGAGGTAAGACAATTGATTAACTTTTGCTTGATTGATTTTGCTTTCAACTGTTTTCTTCACCTTCACTAGTTGTAATTTCATCTTTTGTGACTTATAGAAAAAACCCAACATTTTTATATTAAAATCTCTGCTTGTATAGGAACACTTGAAATCCTGTTTTAATCTTTACCATACAAAAAATTTACAGTTTCCATATGAAGTCTGTCAGTTATCTCCACTGTGTTCTGGTACTTATGATACATTTGATAGGTCCAAAATTTTAAATGTGATTGGTGGTCTTGCATTCCTGTGAGATCTGGTTGAGGGTTTACCATTTAAAAATCGGACATCTTTTAGAAGTCTCACTTGTGAAATCTTGAACTTAGTCCAGATTTGCTCTTGTTAATGGTCTGTCAGCTATGTAGGAGGAAAGGAAAAACAATCTGTCAAAAGTGAGAGTGCAGAAGAATGTATCTCTCCTCTGTATGCCTACCCAACACCCATGGTGGCAGAGGGAGTTCACTCCTTGGAAGTGTTTATCCTTGGTCCAGGAAAACAGTTTAGTACACATTTAACTCAAAGTATGCAAATTACCCTGACATCAACCATGTAATTCTATGGCCTTGGGCTGTATAAAGTGCTTAAAGCTTCTCGAGTTACAAAAGTTGACCACAGCATCAGACAATGAGTGGTCAGCATTTTGTCATGGTAAATTCTTGGATCATAAGAGTTTCTCACCTATATCCTTGTATAATGCACATACATAAATTGCTAACATTTTCTTAAAAGACAAGAGTAAAATGACTGGTATTACTACATATGGGTTGTTGTTGTGTAGGCTACAGAGAAGCTGGTGGCTTTCCTGTTTGGAATTGCTTCACATGTGGTGGCAGATGTTAGCTGGCATAGCCTGGGCATTGACCAAGGATTTCTAAAGGCCATGGGAGAAGTAAGCCTGTACTATTTTATTGATTGATACAACTGGATTTATTGGAATGGATAACTTCATTTTGGACTGTGGTGGGGAGGAAAGAGAAAAGCTGGAGCCCTGTTTCAGGAAGATTTTTGGAGAGACACAATGTCACAAACTTCATAAGAGTGAAGTTGGTCAGGTTTGGGACCTGTAAACATTAGTGTTGCTTGGCAAGTTTGTTTCTGCTCATATTAAAAGAAACAGGCAGTTCTCTTGTTTTTCTCTTTCTCCAGATTGATTTTCATGGTTCATACTCAGAAGCCCACAGTGTTGGAGATTTTGGTAATGTTTCTGTTTGCCAATCATAGATCCTTTTATTGGAATAACTAGTCCTCTTCAAAACCATGGTGGTTGATTTTGTCTCTTATCCTGTGCAATGCAGGAGTTAAAAATGGCATGTGGACACTGTATTCTTGCCCTTCCCCATGGCTTGCAAAGCCCTGCTGTACCCATCCTTATGCTCCAGGTTTCAGGAGATAAGGCATATGGACAGGTAGCTTAAAGCCAAAATGCAGACCAAAGGATGGTAAGATTCAGATGGAGTCACTACTGTGATTTTAAATTGTACATTATTCTCTGGAGGTATAAAATGTGCAGCATACTTTCAGGTGAACCATTTGTGTATTCTAAATATATAGCTGGAAAATCTGCCATATAAATGCATATAGAAGAGCCATGCATAGCTCCATCCACACTGTTATTCATGACAGATGCTTAACAGGTTTTGTTTGTTGGGCCATGTGGGTTTTTTTTCATTCTTTCATCCTCAGGAGGAGATGTAGTGAGTCAGTTTGAGCTGGACTTCAGTTATCTGGCATCAAATTGGTAAGACAATGAGGTTGCCTTCTTTAATATTTAATGTTTATTCTGTATAATCATATATAATATAGTCACATATAATATCACATAATTCTGTATTAATCTGTTTTAACAAAATGCTATCCTTCTTTATTTTTCTTTCAAAAGAAACACTTGCAACTATTTTAAATGTTATGGGTTTGGTATTCCTTATACGCATATTTACTGTTCCCTGACATGAAAAACTGGAAGGGCAGAAGAGAGTTTTATGTATAGAAACACAGCAAAAAAAGGTTAAATTATTTATCTCTGAATTTATAAGCAGTTATATATAAAATAAGTAGTGAAAACCTTTTGCTGGAATGTCCTAGCAGCCAGTGAAATAACTCAGTTAAGTGGCAATCTAAGTGAGATTTACTTGAAGTTTTGGAAGTTGAGGATGTTGAATTCAGACAGTTTTAAAAGCATAAAAATTAGCAGAAGATTTAGATACCCACTTTTTTTTTCCCTCACAGTTGCATGTGCAATCCTGGTCTTTCTGGTATTTGTAAATCTTCATGACCTTATGTAGTCTTCTGAAATTTGGAATATTTTATGGGCTGTTGTTATTACGAGAACTGTAATATTTTATTGGGTGATGTGGAACATCTGTTGTTGTAATACACTCTTTTTGTTTTTAGGTATGTACCTGTCAAAGACCTAGCAGCTATCTATAAGGAATTTTATGGAAAAGAGATCATAACTGAAAGCACAATTACTGAATGCACTTATCTGCTGTTTTTTGAACTGTAAGTTGAATATCTCTGCCTGGGCTTTTGCAAGTGAATTATATGTAGGAGAATTACGATAATCATATGTGAAACACCTTATACATTGATGTCAGCAATATAGACTCCTTCCTAGACCTCAAAATCACAGAGCATCTGAATTTTTTTAATGACTAGGATTCAAATTTGGACTACTTAATGACTGTTAAATTAATTATTACACCACAGATGGTGAATCTTGGCTATTTAATGCATTTGTACATTTAATGTATTTATGCCTATTTATTGGAGAAGAGCTGTGTCTTCAAGTACCATTGCACTGCAGTGCATTAGCAATATAATTATCATGTACTGAAGGAGTCTCTAGATACATGCCTTATATACATTTTATGTAGATCCCTTCAAGTCCAAGAATAATTCAAGAGACTTGGGATATCTGGCAGTGTCTGCTTTTGAATATCCTGAACAGCTTAGCTGTATCCTGTATTTCAGTTAATTACCAATAGTCACACAGCATTTACAAAAACTGTGAATCCTTCAAAATTAAGGGCATTAAAGCTTTTATCATTACTTTTTACATTACAACTTAAAAAATATATTAACAACCAACATGGAAATGAAATGACTTGCATAGTATTTACCATATAGGACTCTTGAAAAGAACAGTTTAAATAATTAAATATTAAATGAAGCAAGTTTTATTTCTGAATTTTTTTTTCAGGCATGGAGAAAGGCTTCTTGTTGGCAAGGTCGGTTTTCTCTTTTCTTTATAAAAATGAACATATAGCATGGAGACGATGTGATCCATCTTACTGAGTATCTTGCCTGTCTCTTAGCTTTTCCCAACATTTGCTAGTAAATCTCCATTTCTGGTGGAGAAGTTCCATGAATATTTCCTTGGAGGAGTGGATGACATGGCATTCTGGACCAACAACATTTTTGAGCTGACGAGCCATATGCTAGAGAATGGAACCAGGTATAGTGTGTGTCCTGAACTATGAAACACAGTAGTCAAGTGCTGACACCCACTTCATTGTTCTTCTTAAGGCAGGTTCTTTCCTAGAAGAGGTGCTGAGCTTTAGGTCTTCACTTGGACAAAGAGATTTCCATGTCTGCCTTTTACTCGGGTGCACAGGATTACGCAGGCCTTGATTTTGCATTTGTTACGTGTTCACACTCCTTTGCCCTGGCCAGTCTCTAGCATGCCCAGGTGATACTCAGCAGGGAAAATTTGGGGCATTCTTTAAGACATACTCAAGGGTTTGCTTAAATGTTGCGTAGCCATGCCCTGAGGTTCTGCCTGGACTGGCAATCTGGGCCTGCACCTTCTGGCTGCCGCCATCAGTCAGCAAAGATGTCCCTTTTGAGGGGAGGTCAGATAGTACCTTCAGACCCTGAAGGCAAAAAGGATTAGAAAGAGTAGAAGTATATATTCTAGTGTTTAAGCTCAGGCTTCTACTCACAATTTCATATTTTTATAGAAGTTTAACCTTGTATGGCTCTCTCACAAATGTAACCTTTCCGTAAATAACTTTAGAAGACCAACAGTGGCAATTCATCCATCCATTTATATGGAAAATATCACTGTTGCTATTTTGGGAAATCATGTTTCAGATACAGAATGGCACAATCTGTTACGTTCTTTGTTCCAAAATGGCACTTTCATTAAAAGCGCTTTAGATTCATATAGATAACAGGGCATGTTCCAATAAGTTTTCTTCAAGAGCTCTATAAAGACATATGATATTCATACAGAACCTAATCAAGGTCATCAAATAAATATCATAGGGGGTTATGATGCTGCTTTGATTTTGATTTTCTTGAGAAAACGGCTGACTTCTAACAGAGGAATCAGTAAAGATAAAAGTTGTATTTTTAGTTTCGCTTCTATTGCAGTAAAATCTTTAAAGTGCATTCTGTGTATTTTTCTTTAGTAGCTGCTACCTGCCTGAGAACCCTCTGTTTATAAACTGCACAAAGGAGCAGAAGATCAACCACGTGTAAGTATAGCTCTGATGGTTTAAAGCTTTGGTAATGAAAGGAGAGTCTTCTGCTAATGTGAACAGCGAGCTACTGAAAATTAGAGCTACTTTGGGTTATCGTTTTGTGTGTGAATTTGAGATTCTCTAAGCACGAATAATTAAGTTTTGTGTAAAGGAACTGTGCAGAACATAAGAGAGACTTTTACCTCAAGTCATCAGTTCAATTATATTAATTCTTATCACTGCCTTCTTTATTTTAGCAGAAACAAACAATCAAAACATGAACATCACAAGAATACCACTTCTTTGCTTACAGAATCACTTGAGAAGAATATAAACTATACAGAGAGAGGAGTTCAATTCAACATACAGCCTTGGGCAACAGTAAGTGAGAAGTAACAGATGTGTCAGGTAAAATTCACCTCTATGTAAAATTGTTTTTGTTTCTGTTTGAAATGCTGCATGATGGAGCAGGGTCTCTGGATGTTAACAGTATCTGACTTCATGGACATTCCAGTACCATTGTTAATCTATATATGTACATCATAAATACTCAATTTTTACACTTTGCTCATTGTATAGTGAAGTTAGAACACATCCTGCAGTGCCAAAAATGACAAAATATATTTAGTGTTTACATTTTACAGACATATGATGGCTTTTTTTGGGTTAAGAGCTCCCAGCAAAGCACAGCAGTGAACAATTAGTAGTGCTCCCTTTAGAGCATACAGATTTCTGTCTTTCGAAAATGGTGCTTATGATCTGAATCAGACTCCTCTTAAATCCATGTGGTGATTTTCACTGCTGGTGACTTGATTTTTGAGATGCCGCAAAATGTTTTAGAATTTCAACCTGTGTTTTAACCACTGTTGTGTCTCGCTATTATTTTTATTTCAGAAATCCCTCCGCTTGATAAACCGTGCTTTTAAAACCAATGTCTGGAGAGCATTAGGAGCTACACATCCAAAATCTTCTAAGCACATCTCCAAGCCAGCAGCTTCATATTTTCTAACTTCACCTTATGCTAGGCTTGGATGGTTGGTATTTTTTTTTTATCCCACCTTCCTCTTAATTTCTGAAAATTTTGAATACACACCAAAATATTATTGTTGATCCTTTGGATACTTGTTAAAGGTGAAAGTTCAAATCAATTAGTGGTACAAATCTGATGGAATGGCTTATATTGTATGTCCAGAACAGCAAGTTAACCCATAAGATTTTTTATTCACATGTTGATCAAGCTCAGAATGGAAGGAACCAACATTAGAACTAGCACTGGGTCTAGTTCTGATAGTATAGGATTGTTGCTATCCTTTTTTGGTTGTTGGTTGATATTTGTGCAAAATTAATTGTCTGTCATGAGCTGGTGACTGATGATGTCTAGTGAGACTTCTCAAAAACACTCAAGACTAGCAGAGAGTTCAAAGATAGATTGAGGACAGAGAGAGGCATATTCTCTTACCTTGCCAATGAGGTTCTACCTTGACCTGCAACAGGGAAGAGTAATAAAACAAATTTGCATTGCTGCTTATCTAACTTATTCTGTCTCAAAATTTGGATTTAATCCTTGACTTTACTTCATACTGGCTAAATTAACCATAGTTAGTTCTTTCCATGTTCCCTCTCTAAACTCCAACATGTTACTGAGACCTGTGACCCTTTTGCTTTTCTCCCGTTAAGTCCATCAATTAAATCAGATGTTCAGTTTAAAAGATATTTAATTTCCTTTTTTTTTGTGTTCTTTGTCATAAGCAAGCAGCCCTTTTTCATGCTTCTTTCTCTGACTGCTCTCAGGTGCCTATTGTCAGTAAAAAGCAGTTCCTACAGATTTCAGCTGCATTAGTGGAAGATGATTCTTCTGGTTTTATTAATTCAAGAAAACACAAATAAATATATGATATAAAAAATGCTGTGTAGATTCTTACAAAACCGTATCAGGAAACACAGGTCCTGGTTTATCTGAATTAGGGGGGGTTTTTCCACTAATGTTGTGGTAGTCTGAAAACTAATGCTGATATTGTTGACTCCTTTACTGTACAGGGCACTGATCTCAGCTGACCTAAACCAGGATGGATATGAAGATCTGGTGGCTGGAGCACCAGGGTACAGCACCATGGGCCATGTTCAGATAGGAAGGGTGTATGTGGTCTATGGCAACCAGTCAGGTTTGCCACCAGAGGACATGGATCTGGATGGGAAAGCTGACCAAGTACTACAGGGTCATCAGGTAAGGGGTCAAGGCAGATATTTGTCAATTAAATTTTTTTTGTCTGAAAACTGGTGAATTTTGACTGAGCATTGGTATCATTAATGTATATGAGTGTTATTCCTGAAACACTCCTCCTGATTAAAGATGTCATATGCTTTTCAAGAAAAAGAATCATTATTAAAGTCCCAGGAACAACTGAAGTGATGGTGATCTGTAGGTTCACTTCCATTACTGTGCCCGATAAGTGAGTATTAGACCATAAAGTGCCCTTAAATAAAACTAAGATTGTGTCTCTGTAAGTCATAGTATAGCTCATCCTGGCCCCTGCATTTAAGAAAATATTGTGTTTCCTGTCCTTTTTAACCTAAAATTATTATTTTGAGATGATTAAATTCCTTTGAGGCTGCATTTCCTCATTAATTGATAACATCTTCCCAAATAATTTTGGCTGGAGTAAGAGTATTGGAAAAAAAAAGAAGAGAAAACTGTGATTTGACATGATGGTGGCTGATTTGTAACCAAGAAGTAGGAGGAAATTACCCTTTTGAGTGTTAAATATGATCCTCTGTAGAAAATACCTTTATTCACAAAGAAGATAATAGGGAGAAATGAAATACATTTCCTTTAAATTTGTTTCTGTGGTTATAAACTGTGGACTGATGTGAAAAATAGTAACAGCTCTTATTTTAATAAAAAAAAATGTTTATTACAAAAAAATAATTTAGAAAATAACAGCATCTGAATTCTTAAAACCATAAAAAAACCCACCCCGGGAGTGCAGGATTAGAGACCCTTGGAGCCAAATTGGCTATGTACCCACGGCAGAAATCTTCATGCACTGGCTTTACCTCAGCTAATCTGAGGTAAGGTTCGCTTAAAATGAAAAACAAGAGAAAGAGAGAAAGAAAAAAAAGGATGTACCACGAGGTCCCTCAATAGGGATAGGCCCTTCCCCCCCTCTCTTACGCAATCCTTAGCTGCAGATCTTCACCCGCTGGGCCCGTGGGGGAAAGGGGAAAGAGGCTGAATAGCTCTGGGATCTTACTTTTATACCCTCTCAGCACTTCCCAGAACCCACCACTGTCCTGCCCCACAGCACAAGATGATTGGGGAATTCCAAAGTCCATCACAAGTCCCTTTCACCAATGGATCATTTGCTGGGGAGGGACATTGGTTTACAGAGGGGGGGTTTAACAATTTAACTATCTTAACAACTTTAACAACTATTAACTTGGTTATAAGATGATTTTTATATGCAAAAGCCAATAACCTAATTTCATATATGACAACTGACAGCTGCTGTCTTCTTACAGAGTGTTTTAGTGGTTCCCAGTCTTAATGCTGTCAACAGGAAAGACCATAAGCTTAACGTCAATGGTGCACTGGACTCAGAAGAGGAAATAGCAAAGCAGCACCATATTATATTCTGTTGTCCTTCATTTTAACACAGTTGACTTTAAATTAGTGTGTTGGCATGGGGGTTATAACTTAGAAGAAGAATTGTTGAGATAGACCATTTTGTCATCTGTTTCCAGTTTTCCCTGTGCAAATGTGCATTAGGTTTTCATGGTTTTGACTTGAAAACATGACAGCAATCTATTTTCTTTTAGCCTTCAGGAAGATTTGGTTCTTCCTTGGCAGTCCTGGACTTCAATGAGGATGGAGTGCCAGATCTGGCAATTGGAGCACCTTCTGTGGGATCTCAGTTTCTTACTTACAAAGTAAGCTACAAACATGGGTTTGATTTTTTTTTTTTAAACTCTCCAAACTGAATGTTTTTATTGATACATATTTTTTGAAACATTGAAATGAAAGAGAGAATTTCTGTTGTTGCTCAAGGTGATGTTATAATTTAAACAGAAGTTTATAACCTTTGTGGGTACTTTGACTAGAGCAATACCAATGACAGCTACCTGTATTTCTCTTTCAGTGGCCTTTTTGCACATTAGAAATCCAAACCAGATTGCAACTTTGCAGCACTGATATGCTGGAAATGTAAGGGGCCATTCATGAAATATGAGTGTACCCTTTTTATTTAGGAACAGGGAGTATGGAATGGACCTCATGGGTCAATGAGTTTTGTCATATGCTGTCACAGGCCAACAAATGATATCTAAAATGTGATATGCACACAGACATACTTGCTAAAATAATCAAGTTACAGATGCTTAATGACTTGCAGCTTACCAGATAAGCCAGTATAATGGTCCCTGAGTATTTTCAGGCCATGCAAACTGAGAGGTAAAATGTTTTGATTTAAATGATATCCATTAAACTTAAAACTCTTCAGAATTTTAGATACTAATTTAACTGTCTAAATAAGAATTTAAGTGCTTTTATTTAGACTCGCCACTTGGAAAATTGTGTGCGTCTGTTGTGCCTGGCACTGTTTGCCATTGCATTCAATAATAATTAACAAAATTTGAGCCATTTGAACGTGTGTATTATGACTATAAATATACACTATACTGCCCTTGCTCCTTACAGTATGATGAAAATGTACTTCTCTAGTTTGTTGCTTGGTTACAGCAGTACTCATTACCCATGGATATTCTTAGGTTTGGGGAGGGAAGAAAATATTATGGGAAGGCTCTAAGAGGAAAAATTAAGTTGTACGAATAACACTTGCAGAACTGTTCCATTCCTTGTGATTGGCCTTGGATTTAACACTTGGTACCGACGTGCAGGTGCTCTCATGCCTTATTTGCTTTTTCTGCTGTTTAGGGTGCTGTGTATGTGTACTTTGGAACTGAGGGAAGAGGCTTGGCACCTGAGCCAAACATTACCATAACTTGTCAGGTATATTGATAATGTAATATCCTGTTTATACTATCCTGTTAGCTAGGCTGACACAGGGCTACACAAGCAGGAGGTGAGATAAAGGGGAAAAGAGCTTATGGCCTTAAAAAAACAAGTTAAAATCAAGCTTATCATTGCAAGGAAATTTAGACAGAGGGGGATGGAACAACCAGCTACTTGCTTAGATTGGTTGTATGTGGGAAAGATATTTATACCCCAGTGCAGGGGAGGCAGCAGGGTGAATAGCAAGGTGCATAGCCCTCACAACCAAAAAAAAGTCATCAAAAAACCCTGACCCAAACCAAACAAAAAACCAAAGAAAACAAAATTGAAGCCAGGGAGTGGGATGGTAATTTGGTCAGAAGCAAAGTTAGCTGTTTAGAATTAAGTTGCTCTATTTTGCTACAAAATTGATGGTTTCAGTTCTATTTCGGGCTTAAACTAACTGTTTATTGCAGTATTCCTACTGTAATCTTGGTTGGTCCCTCCTGGCAGCTGATGTTGATGGGAATGGAAATGCTGATCTGGTTGTGGGCTCTCCATATGCACCAGGTGGTGGGAAGCAGAGAGGATTTGTGGTTGCATTTTACTCTCATTTCAGCAGAAGTGACCAAGGTAATATTTGTTGAGTAAATTAACCCTCCCATACTTTATGTGACTGTTCATTTGTTCCTTATTAATCATGAGATAATCCAGGTTCGAAGTGATCTCAGAGGCTGTCCCTCCTTCTCAATAAGGGATAGCTGTAAAGCCAGACCAAATTGCTCAGGGCTTTGTCCAGTTGTGTCTTAAAACCTCTAGTGATAGAAATTTCGCAGCCACTCTGGGCAGCTGTTGTACTTCTTGGCAGTTCTCACAGGGAAAAAAATCTGTTACAGCCGGTATGAAACTTTCTTGTTTCAGTTTATGTTCATTGTCTATTGCCCTCCCACCATGCATAGTGACCTCATAGGCACGGAAAGTATGGAACACCCCTACTAAATTTGCTCCAGTTTATCAACATCTTTCCTGTTATGGAACAATGTATTATAGGTGTGATCTAGTGAACAATCACTCCTCTCAATCTCTTTGTCATGCTTCTGCTTATATAGTCTGAGGCACTGTTGGCTGTCTGCTGTCAGAGCCTCACACTCGTCTCTCTGCCCACCAGGATCTCCAGGGCCTTTTCCACATGGCAACTACCCAGCCAGTCTGTCCCCAGCTGTATCACTGCAAGGGCATCTCCTTTCCCAGGGTCAGGCTTTGCATTCGTTCTCACTGAATTTTGTGAGGTTCCTGTCAGCCTGATACTCCAGCCTGCCTGGGTGCCTCTGAATGGGACCACCCCCCTGCAATCTCCTATTATCTTCCAACTTCACAAAAGAGCATCTTGTTGCCTTGTCTAAATAATTTATAATAAAATGTCCAACAGGATGGGTCTAAAAATTGATCCCTGAAGGCACTCCACTTGTTGCAGGCATTCAGAGAACAACACATTGTTCTCTGCTCTTGTCAGGGTGACCATCTCAACCAGGTTTTTCCCATTTGGTTTTCTGTCCATCCAGACTGCAGTGTCCCAGCTTCGATGAAAGAACTTTGTGGGAAACTCTGTTGAAAACCTTGCTAAAGCAATGGATTCAACTATGTATTGTGAGTCCAGGGTAGGCTCACTGCTCTTTCTTGGAAAATTGCAAATTAACCTCAACAAATGAATCTTTATCATTCTGTACATTCCTTCATGTGGCTAAAGAGGAATGCTACAAGTGAATATAGTTAATGAGTACTGTTGATGAGGTTTCTAGTGAACAAGGTATGAAATGTCATATATGGAGCTAAATAATAAAGTTTGGGCAGCTTAGTCAGAATCATGTAATTGAGATTTACAATAATGCCTAATTGTTGAAGCTTGTTCTAATTCGTGTAAAATTGGAAACCACAAGAACATGAGTTTCCAAACACTGCTAACTGACATTTTTGTAAAACCAAAGCACAGAATGAGTTATTTAAATTATAGCCAGAATGATTTGAAGCTCTCCAACTCAGCACCCTTGAAGAGTTACGAGTTCTGATAAACAGTAAGTAATTTAGGGCAGGCTTGAGTGGTAGCTTTCATGTACTTCATGTAAGCTATTGGAAGGCTTGAGAAACAGACTGTGTCAAATAAAAGCTTTCACCAGCCAGCAGAGCTGTAAGGTGAGCAAGCAAAGTCAACAATTACTGGTGCCAAGTCATGGACAGTGTAACTTTGCACAGAGAAACTTGTTGTCATAGGATGAATCAGTGGAGGATTGCAAATGGGTTTTTCGATGCCAAGGCACACCAAGATTTAATTCATATTTTTTTCTGGTCTCTCAGGACTCCTGTCAGTACAGGATGCCAACTGGATGGTGGAGGGGGAAGAAAACTATGCTTGGTTTGGATTTTCACTTGCCAGCTGCCAGCTGGAGAACGTAACATTACTGCTGATTGGTAGCCCTACATGGAAGACTTGTTCTAGGTGTGTTGTATGTGACAGCTTGCTGTCTCCTCCACTCTGCTCTACTTCTGCAAGGTTTAAGATTTACAATAGATGAGACTTCTAGCTTTTTAGGAAGTTTCCTTTTTGTTCTGCTTAGAATATTTTCATTATATTTGTATTTTTATGCCTTCACCCTTCCTTACGAAGACAAGGATTTTCAGACCCTCTCTAGGGCAGGTCTTTGTTATTTAGAGACACTTAAGAATTTCTTGGGTTTTCTTGGGGAGGGAGAGGGGTCACAAAAATGCCTATGGGTAAGCATGCCTTAAATAATCGTATGGATAGCTCTTACTCTGAGATAGCATTTTTTAAAGGAAATTAAACACAAAGATGTACTGGATGATAAAAAAGTGGATAGACAGACCAAGTCTGTGATCTAAATACTGTGTAATTAGTTAGAATAAGTATGAGAATTACTAAAATAGATTTCTAGAATTTGTCAGGCACTATTATTGCAAAGTAAAAAGGGGAAATGTACAATAATATGTTGATACATACAAATTTATTTTGCATTGTAATTGCATTGTCAAGCTGCAATCCCCTTTTGTCGGATGTCAGACAGAGTGTTGGGAAGGTGTATGGGTATAACCCACCAAGTACAGAGCGCTGGTTTGAGATAACTGGAGACAAGGTAGGGCTCCTTCTTTAGTATGGGACCTTGTGAATAATTTGAAATTAAGTGACATTCTGTAGAAATTACATAGGTGTTTTAAAAATCTGACAGGAGATGGGCAGAATGGGTTTGTCTCTGGCCAGTGGTGTGATGTCTGTGGCCGGGAACACAAGGAAAGTTTTGGTGGTGGGTGCACCTACTGCAGGTATGTCGTGAAAACTGGAGACTGTTTCTGCTTTAGGATGTTTGTTTCTGTATGACTCAAGGAGAGATAGAATGTTTAAGTCAGAAAAGGGACCTTTAAATTGCCATGTAATTAAAAAAAAAAAAAAATTAGAAATCACTGTAATCACCTATAGGTGCATTATGTGTAGAGTCCTCTCTACTGTGCCTCAATCAGTGAGTGTTTTCCTTCCTTAAAATGGGCTTAACAGCATTACTGCTTTGCATTATTTATGTAACAGTGATTTGCTAGTAGACTGCATATTTCTCAGAATTGAAACCACACAGTATTTTGTCCTCACTCTGGCAGTAGACAGTAAGGAATTGAGGATGTCAAAATGCAGAAGTCTAACTTGAATGCATTTCTCCCCTGGTACTATGACTAAAGGATTTTTTTTTCTATGCTAATTAGTGTTAATCCCATATAATGTTTGATGTTATTTGATACATTATATTAATTTTGTCCATTTTATGTAATGCCAGTATTACCTATAATTGTAAGTATTAAACCTGAGTTCCTGTCTGATGCTCAACATTTATTATTTCTTTCTTTTTTTTCCAGATGGCCTGTCTAGGTTTTTATTTATGTCCTCAGTGCTGCATCAAGCTGGACTGGCTCTAGTGTACGACCTGTCAAACAGCACCAAGCCTTCTTTGCTCAGCACATTCAGTGGGGACAGGAGGTTTTCTCGTTTCGGAGGAGACATTTACTTAAGTGATCTGGATAATGACAGGCTAGGTAAAGCTTGATGAATCTAGACCAGAGGTGAAGTGTTTTAACTTTTGGCAACAGGAAAATTGGTTACCTACATATTCATACAAGTGCCTAAACACAGTCCGCTTTCCCAATTGAATCGTACCAGTATTCCACTGTGCCTTACAGAGAGGCCTCTCTAAAATCACAAGCAACTCAGTCAGAAATTGAAACATTATAGTTGCCATCATTAGTAGGAATTGTGGCATCTAGAGGCATGTAAATGCCAGCTCTCCCATGTTTTGGTCTACCATTAATTCACTTCTGCTGTGTTATGTCCTCTTTGTAATATGTGCAGATGAAATGATTGTGGCATCCCCACTGCGAACTAACGGTGTCACCTCAATCCTGTCTGGTGGAGCAGCTGGCCGTGTTTATATTTATAATGGCAGACAGGTATCCTCAGGGAATGTGACAGGCCACTGCACATCATGGACATCTCCCTGTCCTGAGGACTGGGTAAGAATACATGAAAGCGAATTCTGGACATGAATTTAGAATTATAACTAATTAATTACATCCAGTACAAATACCGAGTGTGTTCTGCCTTGGTTCCAGAAAAGAGAAGGCTTTCTCAGGTTTCTGAATCTCTGCAATTTGGCTCCTCCTGTTTGTTCTTAAATTACTTTGCTGTTTAGGAGCCAGGGTTATCATACTGGTCTTCTATTCTCCTCTACCCACTTTTTATTTTCTCTTTTTTTTCTTCTTCAGGCACAGTATGTTCTGATTTCTCCTGAGGTAAGTAACCAGAAAACAAACTAGTGAGAGAAACTAAAAAGTCCTACTTAAATAAACCTAGCAGCATTTTAACCAGCAATGTTATTTTATAGGAACTATCAAGATTTGGGAGTTCTGTTACCACTGTGAAATCTGAAAGAAAGGTGAGAAAAATTACTGTTGTTGGTTGTTTCATAACATCCTTCTACCTCACTTGAATATACTAGCTAACACCTCACATGTATCTTACACATTTTCAAAAGTCTTAAGTTCTTTACATAGTTAGTTAAGCCACTCTCTGAACTGATAATTAAATCCATTTTATAGGTTGATGAGCTATGGAGTAGCCAAAATTTTGGCACCTGAATTGAGAGATTTGAATCACTTTAAACCAGCCTGAATTCTAAACTGCTTAGGAGTTTGCTGAAAGTCTCCATGGGAAATGCAGCATAGGTGCCTCCTGGCTTTACTGTTCATACCAACCTGTATGCAAAGTGGATGCTCAGCTGTGGAGCAAACCAAGCACCCAAAACCATCCCTCTTAGTCTTTACAGGCTTGCTGTCCTGGCTATCACTTGCAGTGAACACTGTTCTTACTGTTCATATGTCATGTGTTTCCAAACACAGAGAGGTCCAATTCTTATCTGACTGATTTAGGATGTGTTTGTGTACCTGTTTCTCTTTGTTTCCCTCAGATGCCCAGTTCTTTACCAAATGCCAATTTCTACATTTCTGTGATGCACTGAGGAAGCTTTTTTTCAGCTGCAAAGTTACTTAGTGCTTGTTCAGCTGAGTTCCAATGTTCTGCTCACTCTGACATCACCTTCATGAGGACTAGGGTTCTCTGTGTGAGAACCTTTCTGTGTGTACAGAGGAAGCCTTAGTACTAGGCTGAGGAGGTCTTCAACAAATGGTGTTCGACTTCTTGGGTTAAAACATGCAATGGAGAAACACCTGGAAATTCTTCTCAGCTAGGTTAGGGTGCTGAGTTCCAACACCTGAAACAGAGGCACTGCAAGCTAGGCTATTCTCCAAGCACTTGTGTTCTGTTGCTATGGCACCAATCTAGTCCACACTCCAGCTTCATCCGTATGGATCCCTGAGAAGCAGTTCATATGGGCAAGAGACTTCATTTGGTTCCAGCTTGCTCCAGTTCCCCAAATGAAATAAAGTCTGTTTGCCAAACTATTTTCTTAACTGCTACTCTGATAAGGTGGGCTGGTGTCTCACTTCCCATCACTTTTCTGTTTGACGCTAATGAGATGGTCAAAATCCGTGAGGGAAGCTTAAGGCAGCCATGCACCTGCAGTTGCATTTTGCTAACCTTTACTCTTTATCCCTGCAGAAAGAAGTTGTAGTGGCAGCAGAGAGAAGCTCTGCGAAAGCTCGACTTGGTGGAAGGCTTTTTGTCTACTCACTCTAAAAATTCACAATAGCCTTAAAGACCCAGGCACACCTGGTCTTCTAGTGAAGAATCTCTGTAGTATTTGTGCTACTTTCCTGAACCCACACAAACCATCAGACCCCATCAGCAAGCTTTTGCTGAATTCTGTGGTGGTCAGCAGCATTGCTTATCTAGAACAAGCAAGCTGGTCTGAAAACCTTTTTAGAGGTTGAAAAGAGCAGGCAGCTGGATTTTTGGTAGTAGTATTTGGCTGTATAAGAAATGTTCAGTGGCCACCTTCTTTCTGGCCAGATTTGAGTATTGACAAAACTGGGAAACTGCAGCACATCATTTACAATTCCTTACGTACTGCGATAAAGGTAAGGATTTTAAGTTACGGAAGTTACTGTCAAAATAATAAGGATGGAGCAGGGACAGCTTTAAGACTGACAGAAAGGTGGGTGCTGATCAACAAGACCGTCTCTCTCTCTCCCTCAAGTCTTAAGGCCTGCATTGAGGGTACAGTGCAGCTTGCATCTCCCAAGGAAGAAAGAACAAGCCAAGACTGGTGACGTTTTAGGAAAAGCTTTTGCAATTGTGGCTTACTACTCTGACATCCTTTCTGCTTTCTTGTAAAATTCCACAACCATGGTAACATAGAATTGTTAATGGCTTTTATTGTTAACAGTATTGTCTTTAACTAACTAACACTAATTTTGTATGATGCAGGTTTAACAGAGTCTGCATCAATTATCTATTAAACAACTTGAGCAGCAGAACGTGTTGATGCTATTATTACCAACGGTAGTCTGTAGATGCATGTGTATGTGTTTTCCCTCTCTTGCCTCCTTCACAAAGGCAAAGCATTATTTTTATTTTAAATAAAATAGCACAGAATTCTAAACATCATACTCCAAAATCAAACACCTCAACTTACCTTCCTAGGAATTCTCTCTCAAGGATGTTGCTTTAAACAAATCAAAAAAGGCAAGGTGAACATTAGCTTGATGTACAATGCGTTCTGGCATCTATTTTGAGGACTTGCCCAAAAAGCGAAACACTTTAAAAAAGAAGTTAAATCTGAACTTTATGAAAGAAGTAACTGGATAGAACTGGGATTGCAGTACTTACCTTACACATCTGTTAACTGTGCTACAAGGCAAAACAAGCAGGGCACTTCTAAGGGCAGAATAAAAGTTTTCTTTTCAAATCAAAATTGACAAAACCAGTACCTTCTGTAGCAATTCCACTCTGAACATGCACTCTCCACTGGCTTTTGTTTTTTCTACGTATGATCTCCACATAATTTTATTGCACTTGACTGCATCTTGATTACTTGAATTGTAAGAAAACCCTTAAACATTCACATATGTCTGTAGAGAGAAAAAGCAGTCTTGTAGAAGACATGTCTTTCTCTCTGTGTTTTTATTGTGCTTTAAGTCAGTTATGTACAGGTAAAGAGTGAAAAGGAGTCCACAGAAACCTCCCTGCACAAAAGCTTATGAGAAAGCTTCCCAAACAGCTGCACCAACCCAGATCAGTTTTGGCCTAAAGCAACTACAGCTCATTTGAAAACAGCAGCATCCATGTCCTTTCACACACTGAGATTCCTGAGGTTTATCAGCCAAGGTATGTGAGCCATTGTTTTTTTCCATTGGATTGCTCAGTTTGGAGGTTTTTTACTACTTTACCTACTAAGCTAAAAAGCTGCAAAAAAAATTAGCTAAAAAACTCAAAAGCATTACAAGCCCTATTATCTTTCTCACCTTCTCATGCCATTAACATCTGTACTTAAAGTCACATACAGAAGAACTGTTGGAAAATAACTACGTGTCTTGGTTTGAAAGAC
>VZTE01005679.1:239307-284180 GCA_013397775.1 Eulacestoma nigropectus | reverse complement strand
GAGGAGGAGGAAGGAGGGGAATCTCCGTGCCTCTCCCCCGCCGGAGCCGGGACCCCGCGGCCGCTCGGCGCAGCACGTGTCGCCGCTTCCCGCCGGCGCGGAGCATCCGCGGGCGCGGAGCATCCCCGGGAGCCGCTTCCCCCGTTCCCCCCCGCCCAGGGCAACGAGCCGAAGCCCCCGCGGGGAGCGGGGTCAGCCCGGGGCACGGGCCCGGAGGTGGCGCTTGCACCTCGGGTCCTCTTCCCCCCGCCCCAAACCGCGCGCGTCCCCCCATCCCTGCACTGACAGCGATGGAAAACACCTTCCTGTCTCCCGCTCCCTTAATTCTGGGGTTCTGAATCCTTAATTTCGGGGTCCTGAACTCCCCGAGCCTGTTCCCAGACTGCAGCCCCAAGCAGCGGCGTCCCGTTGGGATGCGTGGACTGTTGGTCACCCCTCGTTCCTGAGTTCAGGCACTGGGAAAGCTCCGGTGTTCTGCTCTCCCATGGCTGGGGGAGCAGCCGGCCTTTGTCTGGCCAGGACAGCGCTTAGGCTGGGCTTAATAAATTATTCCTGGAGAAAAAATGCTGGATGGGAGAGAGTGCGGAGGCTCAGGCTCTTCCTGCAGTGCTCCGCTGGCCTCTGGGAACAGGGAGGACAGGATCTCATCTGTGATCCCTGACACTGGGAAGTGGTCAGGATTTGCTGATCTGAGTGCAAGGCGGTCGGGATTTGCAAATATCGCCTTAAAAAAAAAGGAGGAAAATGCTTGGAGAGACCTGGGATAACCCTGGAGATGCCACCGGGGAAGTGAAACTTGCCACGTTGGCCCTTCGCCGGTGTTAAATAGGAAGGAAATCGAGGGAGAACATTAGGGGGGAAAAAAAAAAAAAACAAACCAAAACAACCCCGACCCAAACGAAGCGCAGGGAAAACTTCCCAACGCAAAGCGATCCGTAAGGAAATACGGGCTCGGCTTCTCCCTCCGCTCGCCGGTGGCCCCGGGGTTGTGCAACAGCCAAATCCACGGGAAGGGGTTGTGTAACCCGGGCAGAAATAGGCCAGCGGCACAGCCCGGCCCCGGGCTCCGGGCTGCTCACGCCTTCCTTATCGGGAGCCGGGAATAATGGAGAGGGAAAGCTTGGATGAGGGAATTCGCCTTCGTTACCCACTGGGAGAAGGGTGTGCGAAGCCTCAGGAACCGGCTTCGTTTCCCTCCCGGCTCCAAAACCCGAATTAAAAAAGGTTGTTGAGATGTGAGGGGGGGAAAAAAAACTATCCAGGAGCCGCCGGCCAGAGCTCGGGGTGCTGTGGGAGATGGCGCTGCCCTCCCGACCGCCTCCACAACTGGATTTCTCTGGGATATTTTTAAACAAATTCCTGTGAATCCTCCCAGTGAGGCAAAGCTGGGAGAGAGCGCGGAGCTCAGCTCGGCTCAGGGAAGGGGAGAGGGGGGAGAAGCCAGCTGTCCGACCTGGCTGCTTCCACCATGGGTGTAAAAATTATTCCTGGTTTGTAAATCTCCCCAGGCAAAGGGAAAAGTATGGGGAGATGTAGGGGGTGAAATTCTTGGAAAGCTGCAATTTATTTGGTTGGGTCTTCTTATCAAACCCTCTGCTTGAGCCTCTTCGGGAAAAAAAAAATTACAGGTGGTAGCCTGGGATGTGTTTTCCCTTTGGATCAGGGAGAAAAGGAGCTCAGCTGGGGTTAAAAAGTGCCTTTTCCAATAGCTGTGGTTTGCATCCACCTCAAGGCCTTGAAAATAGCCTCAAAAATGGGATATTTCTTCCCATTCTTGCCATGGAGCAGCTTTACCTGCTCTGCCACTCATCTGGGGGCATATTGCCTTCATCCCCAGCTCCTGCCCTTTTCCTGCCTGGAAAGTGGGTTGTCCAGACTTATCTAACCCCCAAGGGATTGTGCAAACTTTAATTAACCTCAGCAGCGTCCTTTGAGATCCCAGCTTGAAAGTTTGCCGCCGCTGACCTGCGTTCCCTTGGGATGTGCCGGCTCACTCTGGGCTTCCTGCTCCCTCAGCCTCGTCATGCCATGGGAGTGGGAGCTGAGCGTCTCTTTTTCCCCATCCCTCCTTCAAAAGGGAAAAACTGGGGATGGAATTGATTTTCCTGCATTTGTGGCCGTTCCCAAGCAGGGGCAGGTTTTCCTTGTTGGTTTTTTTTTTTTATTTTTTCCTTTTATCGAGGGATTAGTTCTCCCTGGCTGATTCCTCCCTGGCTGCCTCTGTGGATATGGGAGGGGCACCTATGGCAAATTCCTGGAAAACCAACTTAACAGCTTCCCTTGAGGCTGCCGAGGTCAATGGCAGGAGCCAAGGTCAATGTCAGGACAGCTTTTCCCACCTTTGGGACCTTTGGGAAGCCCCAAAGTGTCCCCTTGCACCTCTCCACCTCATCAGAGCTACCCAGCCTCAGTTTCCCCTCCACAGTGGGATGCTCCCACTGTCCGAGGGGGGATTCTTGGGGCCAGTGAGGCTTTGCCATCCAGCATCCAAGTGGGATCTCTGACTCAAAGACCTTCTGGGATCAACGCAGGGGAGAAGGAGGACGAGTGGCAGGCTGGTGCCTTGAGGGCCGGCGGGAGACAGGAGCAGTTGGATGTCTCCGGTTTCAGAAGTGGAAGGCAGAGCTTTTTCCTGGCTGAACTGGGTTTTTGTGGGGCTGTGGGGCAGCGGGGTCACCTGAGGATGGGTCGGTGGATGCTCCATGGTGTCACTTCCTCACCATGGGTGCCCAGCTCCACCTCCGGCGTGGATCCAGCTGCTGTCCCGGGGGTGAGGATGGGGAGGAACCGGCCCAGCAGGAAACATCTGACTCACCCGGGTTCGGGATGACTCCGGGCGTGTGTCATCCGAGGCTTGGCCGTGGCGGGGAGGCCACGTGGGCTTGGATTTGGCGTGGAGGAGCTGAAGGACGTGGGTGCCACCAGGGCCAGGGCTGGGGAGGGTGGGTGCAGCCCAGCATCACCCCTGTGTCACCCACGGGAGGTTGGGGAAGGGGCCGAGCCGGTTCCCTGCGCTGAGTCACCGGGGGTGGGAAACGGGGACAGGGATGGGCAGCGCAGGGACCGAGGACATGGAACAGGGAATAAAACCTTCCCAGTGCTGGAGGCCTTCACCCTGCAGCCTCTGCTGCTCCCTCTGCCTCGCTTTCCCCAAATTCGTCACGTCCCACCACAGATTCAGGTGGGGTGGGAGCATGGCTGGTGCTTGCACGGCATCCCCCCCTCCCAGAGAAGCAGGGAGAGAGCCAGCACTCCCTAAAACTTCAGGGACTCTAACAAAACAGCATGCTTGAAGTTAAAAACTGGGGTAGGGAGGGAAGTAATTTAAAGAAAATATAATTCCCAGTAAAAATTTCCCTGGAGCGAGGGGTGACAGTGCCTGCTGTGGGTTTGGGGTGATCCAGCCTTCCCCAAATGGGAACATTGCTCTGTCATCTCACACACAGCTAATGTTTGGCTTTGTTGCCAAAAAGGTGAAGAATCTAGCCCAGAAAGCAGCCACCCTCTCCCAGTGTTCTGCTTTTGCTCAAAAAGCTGCTGGAATTAGTCACATCCAGCTGAAAAATACAGCGGGAGGTTGCTGGGACTGGGTTGGAAACACGTGCTCCCCCTCCAGGTCCTGGCAGCCACGTGGCTCTGGAAAAGGATTCAGAGTAAAACGAAAACCAAAGGCAAACAGCTTCCCCTTCTCAGAACCTGGGATCATTGATGGGAAAGATGTATCTGGGACCTTACCACACAGGAACAAAGCTCCCCGGGCCCTTCCCCTTCCCGCTGGGCAGGAAGCGCTGGCGCGGTGCCGGAAGCGCCGTCGCTCTGCAGCCTCCAGCAGCCACAGCAGCCCTGCCCCGTGTCCCTGAGTGATGGGGAGAGGGTCCCCAGGCCCCTGCAAGGGCAGCAGATGAGCCAATGAATTCATAGAATCCGGGAAGTGTTTGGGTGGGAAGGGATCTTAAAGCCCATCCAGTGCCACCCCTGCCATGGGCAGGGACACCTCCCACTGTCCCAGGCTGCTCCAAGCCCCGTCCAACCTGGCCTTGGGCACTTCCAGGGATCCAGGGGCAGCCACGGCTCCTCTGGGCACCCTGTGCCAGAGCCTCCCCACCTTAGAGGGAGGAATTCCTTCCCAATATCCCATCTCACCCTGCCCTCTGGCAGTGGGAAGCCATTCCCTGTGTCCTGTCCCTCTAGCCCTTGTCCCCAGTCCCTCTCCAGCTCTCCTGGAGCCCCTTTAGGCCCTGCAAGGGGCTCCCCGGAGCCTTCTCTTCTCCAGGCTGAACAGCCCCAACTCTTTTCTATGGATAATGGCACTGACTTGGAATTAAGTTATTTGAAGACTAATTAATATTTCCACAGCACTGATCCCTTGGGGTCCGGGCTCCTTAAGAGGAGTCTTGAGGAGTAGAACGGTGTCCAGCTGCAGCGCTGGCACTGGAGCCATGAGTTTGGAAATCAAAAGCTGTTTTTTGGGTTGCTTTAAGCTCAGCTCAGCTTGGCTCAGCTTGGCTTGGCTCAGCTCAGGCCCCACAGCAGCAAAAATTGGGCAAGTTGAGGTTTCCTCAGTTGCGGGGCGGGCGGACCTTTCCCAGCGGTGGCCGTGCAGCCGGGACAGGCGACCCTGGGCACCTCTCCAGCATCCGGCGTGGAAATGAGCTGAGCCTTGGAGACAGCCTTGAGCCAGGAGATGGGGATTTGCTGGGGTTTGGTTGAAAAACGTGGCATTGAGCTCATTACACCCACAGCTATTCCATGATCCGGAGCTTTAACGCGATGTCCTGGGCTGGGGCATGCCCAGCGCTTCCCAGCTTCCATCCTTTCCTTCTCCCTTCAGTTTGTTGAGATTTCCTCCAGGAAACACTATTATTTAGGCTGGAAGCTTTCCAGAAATTCAATTGCCCCCTTCAGGATCCTAACCTAGTGACTTTGTTTGTTTGGAATTGGCCATCTGACCTGACCTATTCCATGATCTTCAAAAACGTTAAGCAGCTGAGAAGGTGTTTTGTCTTGAAAGATGCTCAGACCCCGGCACTGCAGGCTGAATTCCCCCTGTTTTATCCCATCTTTGTAACAGTTTCTGCTTGGAATAACGAACTGGGCCACAGGGCTGGGAAGCTTTGGGAATGACAGTGGCCATGGCTCTTCCTTAGTAGGGGGCAGGCACAGCCAGGGTGGTTTCACTGGGGAAGGAGTGTCCTGCCCTACGCCCTGACTTGCCTTAGCTGCCAGGTGGGGTGATAGCTACGCTGGGAGAAGATGATCCAGGTTTTAAAGGGCTTTGGAGATTAGAGGGAGGTCACCCTGTTCCTCGGGCTGAGGGTTATTCTTGGTACACTGCAGCCTGGAGGACATGGGGGACGTGCCGAGCGGTGCCTGTCCTGGGGAAGGAGCTGAAGCCTTGGGGTGGTTTCCCTGTGCTGGGATTTTTTGGGTGGGGGGTCTTCACTGCTGAGGAGCAGCCGAGCTCCTGAAGCACCCACCTTCTCTGGGATGAGGACCCTCTGTCCTGGGTCGATGGTGTTGACTGATAACCCTCGGCACAGCTCAAGGGGAGGTTTCCTACCCTGGGGCTGGCACGGAGGTGAGCTCCAGCCCCAGAGCCACCTCTTAACCAGTTAACTGGAGGTTACTGGTGCCAGTAACCAGAGCCTCAGCACATGGGAGGGAATTTTCAGCAGGTGAAAGCAAACAGGAGGGGAGGGAGGAGAGTGTTTGACTTCCTGCTGCTGGGCTGGATAAGGAGAGGCTGGTAAACAACTGGTACCAAGAAATCTCCAGGTTTCCTTCTCCTTGGCCTTTCCCTTGTGTCTACCTGGTCTTCCAGCTCCTGGTTTTGGGAAGGAGCTGAAAGCACCAGGAGAAAGGGGGAGGAGGTTTTGCCCATCACCCCAGAGGATGCTGCTCCCCGGGGGATGCAGCATCACTGCTGGAATGTGCTGGGCCGGGCTTCCCTCCATCCTCTGACCTCGCCAAAGGCATCTCAGCTCCCAAATTTCCAACAGAGCTCAGGGTGGGGGGAAAAAGGATGCACTGGAGCATCCTGAGCCTGAGACACAGGCAGCCAAAACCGCAGCGGGGCTGTTGTGTCCAGCCTGGGGTGGGATGGCACATCCGTGAGCGAGGTCACGCTGGGGCGGCTGCAATTACGCACCCGCAAAATGCTCATTTCCTCCAGCGTAGCCCCATAAAGCACAATCCGAGCCCGGGTTCCGGTGACCCGGTGTTACGTGCCTGCAGACAGGTGAGCGCACGGGGTGGAGTTTTCCTCTTGACTTCTCAGGGCTTGCAGCTGCCCTTTAATTAATTTTAAGTGAAGCTAATTGAAACAGGGCATCGTTTGGGAGCGGGCAGTGTCCGCCTCTCCCGCTGCCTGCTCCGGCCGGGCTGCACGGACACGCACGGTGCTGGTGGGTGGCTCGGGGAGGAGCTTTTCCAAGCCTTTCCCAGGCAAGACAAGGTGCTTTGATGCCGTTTATAGAAGGGCTTCTCCATGTCCCCAGCTCAAGGGTATAACGATTTCCAGGAATGGGGAGGTGGATTTCTTCCCTCTCTGGCCGTGGCACCTGCTTGTGTCACTCCAGCCCTCACTTGTGTCACTCCAGCTCCCACTTCTGTCACTCCAGCGTGGTTTGCTCAAGGGTGTTGATCCGCTCTTGGTTCTTGGGGTGAACCAATCTCAGCAGTGGAGAAATGACAGGGCAGTGGATTCCTGATGAGCATCCTCGGTGTAGGAAGAGGCCCCGGGGGTCAAGGTCAAGGTGCGTTGATGCCGTGGAATGGCTTTGCACCTGGAAAACCTCCACTGCCGACCTCCTGACTCACTCCTGAGTTTGAATTCCTGCTTCTGTAGCAACCTGTTTGGGTGTCTGTAGGTGACTGAGCGGGGAGATGCTGTGGAGCATCAGGAGCAACTTGTGGTTCGGCATTCCCCAGCTGGCAGCAGCCTGGGAAGGGGATGTGGGATGGCGTTTGCTGAGCTCCTTGGAGAGAGGGGCAGGGCAGTGGTGGGTGATGCCTGGGATGAGCTGTTCCAGCAATGCTGTCCATGTGCTGGTGCTGCCATATCCTGCCCTGCCCTTCAGGATGGGTCAGAACCTGCTCCTGCTCCTCGTGTCACCCCAGCAGCCGTGGGAGGGGCTGGACGCTGTCCTGAGCCTGTTGTGGGGCCTGTGCCCACGTCCCCAGCCCTCCCCCTGACCTTTGGGCTTTATCTCCACCTTTCAGATCGACAAGTACCTGTACCACATGCGGCTCTCCGATGAGACCCTCCTGGAGGTGTCCCAACGTTTCGAGAAGGAGATGGAGAAGGGGCTGGGAGCAGAGACCAACCCCACCGCCTCCGTGAAGATGCTGCCCACCTTCGTCAGGTCCACCCCAGACGGGACAGGTACTGTGGGGCAGGAGGTGCTTCTGGGAGAGCAGAGGGAGGGCTGGGGACACCCGTCCTCCTGGCACTGCCAAAACAGGGATGGCACCCACGGCCACCTTCGCTGCTGGTCCTTGGGGCTCCATCCTGCTCAGGCTGAGGGTGGGGACGGGCCCCGTTCCCCGCTCTGTGCTGGGACTGGAGGGGCTCCCAGTCCCTGCTGGCAGCAGGGAGGGAGGGAGGGAGGGAGGGAAGCCGCCCTCGCGTGCCCTTGCTGGCAGGACAGAGACAGTCACGGGTCCGGCTCATCAGATTTCATTAGCAGTGAGGCGGCAGCGCTGCCAGCGCTGTCTGAGTGCCACCAGGGCCCCGGCAGGAGCAGGGGCTCTGCAGTGCTCACAGTGTGGCCTTTCTGCCTCTCCCCGTGCCGGCAGGGCCGCTCCAGCCAGGCACATCCTCCTCTCAGCCCAAAGAGCTGCTCCCTCAGGCATCCCTGCGGGAAAGGTCCTTGTTCCCTCTCCCTGCCCGGTGTTTTGGGAAGGAGCTTGTCTCCATCCCTGCAGCATCACCCTTTGCCTTCAGGTGTGCCTGGGGCCCACCAAGTGTTTGGAGTGGTCCTGGCTGCTGAAGGGGAGGAGGGATGGAGCTCTGAGCAGCTGAAGCTGCTCCAGTTCCACATCTGGGCAGGCAGCAGCCCTGGAAGGGGCCCAGGGACGGTCGGTTGTGTTGGATGGAGTTACTTGGAGTTGGGGCTGCTCTGGTCCCACACCTACACGGGGATCTGTGCGAGCCCTCGGCGGCAGAGGCTGCTGGTCACCGGCAGGAGAGGTGGACGAAGTGGGACAGAGCCCAAATCTCTCATGGCTGCTGGCTGTCCACTCCCTGGGGGCAAGGACAGAAGTGACAGAACCATGGAGTTACAGAATCAGAGAATCATGGAGTGGTTTGGGCTGGGAAAGCCTCTATGTTGGTCAAACCCAACCCTTCCCCAGCACTGCCAAGGCCACCACTGACCCATGTCCCCCAGGGCCACATCCACAGAGCTGTTAAATCCCCGCAGGGATGGGAACTCCACCACTGCCCTGGGCAGCTGTGCCAGGGCTGGGCAGCCCTTTCCATGAAGGAATTTCCCCAATATTCAACCTGAACCTCCCCTGGCACAGCCTGAGGCCGTTTCCTCTTGTCCTGTCCCTGTTCCCTGGGAGCAGAGCCCGACCCCCCTTGCTGCACCTTGCTGCCAGGGAGTTGGTGACAGAAGGTCTCTGCAGCACTGGGCACTGTTGGGTGTTTGCTGCTAATGTCTCGGTGAGCCTGGGGATGGTGGTGACATCTCCTGCGTCCCTGGGGAGAAACAGGAATCATGGAATGGTTTGGGTGGGAAGGGACCTTAAAGCCCATCCAGTGCCACCCCTGCCATGGGCAGGGACACCTTCCACTGTCCCAGGCTGCTCCAAGCCCTGTCCAGCCTGGGCTTGGGCACTTCCAGGGATCCAGGGGCAGCCACAGCTCCTCTGGGCACCCTCTGCCAGGGCCTCACCCCCCTCACAGCCAGGAATTCCTTCCTAATTACATCCAACTTAAATCTCCCCTTTTCCAGTTTAAAACCATTCCCCTGTCCTCTCACTACACCCCTGCTGAAAGTCTGTCTCCACCTTCCTTATGAGCCCCTCTAATCCCCGAAGCATCCCCTGATCTCGGCCCCCCACCTGCACCTACACCCAGAAGCTGGACCTGGCTGCCTGCCCCGGGATCGAGATTCCAATCTATTTTAATGTTGGAGAATATTTTTAATTACAGGGATAGCCAGGAGCCGCCCCTGGGCACGGGAACTGGTGCAGCCAAAGGTGCTGGGTGCTGGTGGAGCGTGTGTCAGCACTTCCAGCACCCTGACCCGCTGTCAGGAGAAGGAGCAATCCCTCCCCATGCCCTTACAAGACAGATCTTTGGCGCCCTTCCCTGTATCCAGCTTCTCCAGTGTCCCAGCTGGCATTTCTCACCCGGGGGAGGGGGGAAGGAGGAACAGCAGCGTGGAAAATGTCACATGAGAGGGATGCTGGGGCAGTCACGGCGCTGCAGCTGCCCAGGGGGGCTGGAAAATGTGGGAGTTTTGAGCAAATCCCAGGGAACTATGAGCTGGGATTCCCTGTCCAGCTTGAACTGGATCCAGCCTCTGAGTGGCATCAGTGTCCCTTGGGTTTTGGAGAGGGGGCTGGAAGGTGGCACGTCAGGGTTGGGGGCTTGGTGCCCTGGCACAGGTGGTGTGGCAACAGCTCGGGAGGAGCTCAATGTCCAGGGCTACATCCTTCCTTCTTCCCTCTTTTTAAAGCTCCTGGGCAAAGTCTGCCCTGGGCTGGGCACCAAGCCCCACTCCCACTGTCTCCAGCTGCCAGCAGCTGCTCCCAGCCCAAGGTCAGGTTATTCCTCTGCTCCAGCCCTGCTCCGACCTGATGCTGGTGCCACAGGGCTCCCAACCACCCACCTGTGGAGTGTCTCCATCCTCCCTCCCTGTCCCCCCTGCAGCACCCGTGTCCCTCCCTGTCCCCCCTGCAGCACCTGTGTCCCTCCCTGTCCCCCCTCTGCTCTGGGATTAGTCCCTGTTTAATCACAGCCAGATCCCAGCTCCCGATCCAGGAGGATGAGAGGCGCTTATGGAAGTGCAAGGTCACATCTGCAGGTTAAGCCAAAACACAGCCCTGGCTCCCGGCGCTCGGTGGCTTTGCCATTCCAGTGTGGTGTGATAAGAGGGGGGAACTCTGCTTTGGAAGCAGAAACTCTGCTAAAAACAACCTTCCTTGCTTTGCTCGGCTCTGGCACCCCCTGGAACACCACCACGCCGTGCTGGCAGCGAGGGGACGGGGAAACTGATCCCAAATAAGCTCCTCCTTGGAGCCCCCGTGACTCTCCCAAGGGCTCTCCCTGCCCAGTGCAACCAACACCCTCCTCCCTGCTCCAGTCCTGGTTTTTCCAGGCGTTTCCGGGGTCACTGGTGTTGACTCAAGGATCTTGTGGTGCATCCTCTGTTAAGCCCCAGCAGCTGATAACCCCAGCCTGGAGCTCTCAGGAGGACGCTGCAGGACTTGGGGGTCAAATCCCTGGAAATCTGAAGGATGGCTCTTGGCAACACCTTTCCCTTGGCTGGTGGGCTCAGCTCCTGCCAATAACCTTCCTCTGCAGGAAAACCAGCTCATGTGGCGCACGGGCTTGAAAGGCTTGACAAAAATTGCTCTTTTCATGCCCAAAGTCCCGTGGTTGGGGATTTACCACATTCCCAGCAGGGTTTCCCAAGGAAGCTGTGTCTGCCCCATCCCTGAAGTGTTCCAGGCCAGGCTGGAAGGGGCACAGGGCCTGGTCCAGTGACAGGGCAGGGGAGGGGAACTGAATGGTCCTTAGGGTCCCTTCCAACCCCAACCATTCCGTGATTCCAGGAATCAGCTGGAAGGAGGGGGGGCCTGCCAGGGGGTGGCAGTGGGAAGTGCTGGGGTCTGCGCCTCCACCTCCTCCTGCATCTCTCTGGAGTCTGGGCCTCTCAGCTCTTCCTCTTCCTCTTCTTCTTCATTAACCGCAGGGTTCCTACGCCGTGGAATTGCAGTCAGTTGGAAGCCTTGAGGTGGGATCTCGGGGGTGACCAACCTCTGAGGTGCCCAGATGATCCCCCACACGCTGCTCTGGTCCCCTGGCCGTGCTGCTCTGTCCTGCCTGTTCCTCCCAGGAGCACAGCGGGCTTTCCAGGCACTCAGCTCTCACCCTTTGCCGAGAGCAAACAGCCCCTGGAATCAGGGCTCTGTGTTTGCCCTCCCTGTTTGGCTTGTGGGCTCAGCACCAGCACTGATACCTTATCACGGGACCTGGGAGCCCAAATCGAGGGGCAGCGCCCAGACCTGGTGCCGGCCCGTGGAGCCCATCACGCTCCAGAATTCCCAGAATGGCTGGGAATTTCCCGAGGGAGAGTTTGCTGCCTTTTACTCCTGCAAAGCTGATCCACCCAGGAATTCCCCCCGAACTGCTCGTGGTGCTGAGGGGGTGTTGGGCGGTGTTTGGGTCCTGATGGGGCTCCGTGGCGAGGGCAGGGCAGAGCTGCTCCCTCACGGCTCCAGGGCCAGGAGCCCCACGGGGTGGCTTGGCCAAAGCACCACATGTGTGAGGCTGGGCAGGACAGAAGGACGGCCCCATCCGGGCTCCTCAGCCCTGTTTTTGGGATCCTCCTGGGTTCCCAGCGTTACCTCCAAGGAGCTGAGCCACCTGTGACCCTGTTGGCCCCGGTGCCCTTATCCCTGGCACATTTATCAGCCCCCCTGAGGTGTTCTCCGTGCTCTGCTAACGAGCAGAACGGCCTCGGTGCCGCTGGCCAGGGAAGCGGGAGCGCAGTGACCCGTGTGAGGGGCAGGACACGATGCCAGCGCTGCCCAGCCGGGCATCACATCCAGCTCTGCCCTGCTGTGGCTGAGGGTGGTGCCCATGGTGGGCTCACCAGGGACCAGCGGGGCAGTCGGGAGCTTCTCCGAGGTTTTCCTGGTGTGTTTTCCATGTGAAGAGCCACCGTGGCCATGGCACGCCCTGTGGCTGGCAGACAGGCTGCGGAACGAGCTGCCAAGCTGGTCTAAAGCTCATCGCTGCAAAGGGGCAAGGGGAGGAGGAGAAAGGAACACCCAGGGACTGACAGGCCCAGAGCAGGAGCTCAGGGCTCTGGTGGCTCTGTGCTCTTCACTGGGGCGTGCTCTGACCCCTCTTGGGTAATGCACCGACCCCTCTTTCTGTGATGTCCTGGCCCCCCTTGGGTGATGTCCTGGCCCCCCTGGGGCGATGTCCTGGCCCCCCAAGGTGCTGCACTGACCCCCAAGTGCCCTCCCCATTCTCCATCCCCAGCTCTGATTCCGCTGCAGCCGCACGTGACCTTGGAGCCCTCTCATTCATTCCTCCTCTCCTTGGAGCTCAGCGACTGCTTTCCATGGCCCTTTTCCACCTCCATAGAGCTGCTCCAGCTCCCAGTCGGTCCCGTGCCCCGTTCCCTCGCCCCGAGCCCTCGGAGGGTCAGCCCAGGAAAGCGGCCGGGCCAGATGGAGCCCCACGGGCTGGGACGGGAGCTGCCTTTTCAGCTGGAGTCACTGGAGATGCACGCTGGCGTGTGCATACTAATGACCCGCGGGTTTTGTTCCAACTGTGGCCCCTTTGTACCGCACAAAGCGGCCCCCGGGCGCCGGGATCGGCCTGGGGGAGCCAGCACAGCACATTTAATGCATTCAGGACTCCAACAGTGCTGATAGAGGGCTTTCCCCGGCCCTCTCCCCACTAAAACAGCCAGCTGGGCGCTTTTCCCGCTGCCCGGCTCCCGAGTTCAGCGAGCTGCCTTGAAAACAAACAGGAGGGGACAGTCTGGGCTCAGCCCTTGGGGCTCCCCTTGAAGAAGCCGGGTCCCAGCTCTCCCTGGGGAAGGCAGCAGTGAGGCCCCAGAGGTCTTTTGGAGCTTCTCCCTCCCTGGTTTCCTGCTGCCGCTTCCTGAGCTGCCGTCGGCGTGGAGCCGCGTGCCAGGAGCGTGTAGGATTCCTGGGGCAGGGCAGCGAGCCTGGCCTGGGTTGGGGAGGCTAAGCCTGAACACGAGGGATTTTTCCATATATCAAAATCTGAGCCAAGCCCTGGGCTTCCCGCAGCTGCCATCAGGGTTTATCCCCTGGGGACGGAGGTTTAGGAGCTCCGACAAGCATCGGTAGGGTCAGGAACGGCTCTGCTGCCTTCTTCCTCACGGAGCCTGAGGCTAGAGCTCATCTTCCCTGGGATCCCTGTTGGTTTGGGCATGGGCTTTTCTGGATGGGGATGGCGGGATTTGTCCTCCTGCCACACCCTCCCCAAGGCACCTGGATCTGGCTCAGTGATGGAGTATTGATCCTCCATTGGCTGTGGGGGTGCCAGGGGGCAGAGGAGGAGCAGGGAATACAGCGACTGCTCCAATAAAATACCAAAAAATACAATAATAAATAAAATAATGAAATAAATTAAAAAATCAGAGCTTGTCCTGGTGCCTGGGAGGGGGCTGGTTACCTCAGGGCTCTGGCGTGGTGTGGTCTGACAGGGGACCCTCCAGGTTAACGGGTTGTCCTTGTCCTGATCCCGCAGAGGAGGGAGACTTCCTGGCGCTGGACCTCGGGGGCACCAACTTCCGCGTGCTGAGGGTGAAGGTGTCGGACAACGGGCTGCAGAAGGTGGAGATGGAGAACCAGATCTACGCCATCCCCGAGGAGCTCATGCGCGGCAGTGGGGTGCAGGTGGGTCCTGGGAGAGTCCCTGGCGTGTCCTGGGGCTGGAGCAGGGCTGGAGCAGGGCTGGCCATCCCGTCGCTGCCCGGGCCAGGGGATCCTGCTGGATCTCGTGCGGGGAGCTGTGAGTTGCTGGCAGCCAGCACGGCGATGAGGGAGGGTGGGCAGGGATGCGGGCACGGCATCCCCTCGGAGTGGGCAGCCAGCTGAGGTCCCACTCTTGACCTTTTTTCCAGCTTTTCGACCACATTGCCGAGTGTTTGGCCAACTTCATGGACAAGCTGCAAATCAAAGACAAGAAGCTCCCCCTTGGCTTCACCTTCTCCTTCCCGTGTCACCAGACCAAGCTGGATGAGGTGGGTGAGGGGCTGTGCGGGGACAGGCTGAACTCTCACTGTGGGTTCCACACCAGTTTAGCTCAGGCTTTTAATTAGGCTCACTGATTTTGGGTCATGTGACCTTTCCTGAAGGGCCACATCTCTCATTCCTGTAAAGCCATTTCCCAAGCTCTGGGTGAAAGGAGCTTTAAGAACAGCACTATTCCTTTATTTTTATGAATATTTTTTGTTGGTGCAATGACTCAGTGGCTGCAGGGTCAGGGAGAGAAAGGATGGAACATTCCTTCAGGGAATGCAGAGCTTGGCACCACTTCCCAATAACCCTGTTGCTTGTCATCTTCTCCAAACACGCTATAAACCCCCTGTTTAAAGGAAAATCAACGTTTGCTAAGGATATGCCGGGTTGCCTTTTTTAAAGCTGTTTGA
Source organism: Eulacestoma nigropectus (assembly GCA_013397775.1). Lineage (NCBI taxonomy): Eukaryota > Metazoa > Chordata > Aves > Passeriformes > Eulacestoma > Eulacestoma nigropectus. Next base: position 269,805 of record VZTE01005679.1, on the reverse strand, counting down.
TGACAGTAAGTAGTGGTGGATCTCCTGTTTTAAACACACCTGGCCAGGTTTCCAGAGGAGCCTGGAGTGGTTTGGGTTGGAAGGAACCTTAAGGACCATTCAGAGTTCCACCCCCTTGCCATGGGCAGGGACACCTTCCACTATCCCAGGTTGCTCCAAGCCCCATCCTACCTGGCCTTGGGCACTTCCAGGGATGGGGCAGCCCCAGCTTCTCTGGGCACCCTGTGCCAGAGCCCCTCCTCATCCTGGATTTCTGGATTTCCCCTAATTTATCTTGAGGGTTTCTCAGCTACCACCCGCCCGTGAGCTCTGGCAGGGTCCCCCGGGGTCCCGGTGCGTGCCAGCAGGGCACGGTGCTGGCGGAGCGAGGGACGCGTCCCAGGAGCTGCAGGGGTTTGGGAGGCGACGTTTCCGTGGGAAGCAGCTTCTCCCTGGCTGCACCAGAGCTCCAGACGTGCCGAGCATCACATCCCCCCCGTGCAGCCGGCACGGGAAGGGGGGTCCCTGTCCCCCTCCGCCAGCCCCGGGCACCGATGGCTGTCACTGTCACTGTCACTGTCAGTCACTGCCAGCTCTGCCGGGAGCCCTGACCTCGCCGCGAGACCAAACATCCCCGAGCCCAGCGAGGCGGGGGGAGCGATGCTCCTCTCCTTCTCTCACCCCGGTGGGCAACGCCGGCTCCATGAAGCGCGGCAGCCCCGGCACGTCCTCCCGGCAGGGACCCGCGCCGCGATGGGGAACGGGCCCGTGCCTCGGCTCCAGGGGGGGACTGACGCTTTTCTCCTGGGAGCCACGGGGCTGTAAAGAACGCTGAAGTACAGAAACGGCGGGGGAAGCGTCCGTGCCCCGTGACCTCGCCCGGGCTGCGCCTCTCAGTGCCTCAGTTTCCCCAGCCCTAAGGCAGGGCGGGTGTCTGCCTCCCCAGGGGGGCTGTGGCCGTAGGGTTGGAGATTTCAAATGTAACTGAGTCCTTTCCCTCCCCCCAGGGCTCAGCTCAGCCCCCAGCCAGGTGCTTCTGGCCACAGGGGACTGCGAGCCCCCCACCCCACAGGGATGGCTCAGGGATATTTCCATAGGCACAGAGAGCCCCCCACCCCGCAGGGATGGCTCAGGGATCATTCCATAGGCACAGAGAGCCCCCCACCCCACAGGGACGGGTCAAGGAGCATTCCTGAGGCACAATGAGCCTCTCACCCCACAGGGCTGGGTCAAGGAGCATTCCTTAGGCTTGTGAACAGGTTTTGCTGCAGGGCTCGATCAAACCTGGTCATGAGAAGCACGTTCCTCCTGCCAGGGGAGCAAAGAGCAGCTCACACGTTATTTCATGGCCATAAACTTTATCTGACACGGAAGTTGTGGCCGATAGAGCAGCTGGTGAGCTGATAACGGGGGGCTCCCCCACGGGGCCATAGGTCCCTTGTGCCAGGAGCCAGGGGTCACCTCCAGGCTTCCCTCTTGCTGTTCCCCTGCAGAGCATCCTCGTGACATGGACGAAGGGGTTCAAGTGCAGCAGCGTGGAGGGGAGGGACGTGGTGTCGATGCTGCGCAAGTCCATCAAGAAAAGAGGGGTAAGAGGCTGGGATGGGGGCACACGGGTCCCTGGGAGAGGAGACCTTGGGCCTGTGGAGATATTTCGGTCTGTTTTGTCTGTGCTGGGTCACTCTCTCCCCTTTCCACCATCTCAGGACTTTGACATCGACATCGTGGCCGTGGTGAATGACACCGTGGGGACCATGATGACCTGTGGCTACGATGACCACAACTGTGAAGTTGGCCTCATTGTTGGTGAGCTGCAGCAAGGGGGAAGTTCCTGCGTCCCTTCAGGAACTCCAGAGGGAGATCCTGCTTCTTGCAGGCCTGGGGGTCTTCGGGGAAAAAAAGAGAGGGGGATATCAGTGCTGGAAAACCAGCACTGCCTAGTGTTTGTTTGCTTAGCTCTTCACTTTCTGTGGTGCATTGGGCCGTGGCCAAAGGGAAATGAGGGATAATGGGAATGAAGAATAATGGGAATGAGAGAAAGGCAGCGTCCTCGCTCACCCTGTCCCTGTGCTTGGCCAGGTACCGGCACCAACGCCTGCTACATGGAGGAGATGAGGCACATCGACCTGGTGGAAGGGGACGAAGGTCGGATGTGCATCAACATGGAGTGGGGGGCCTTCGGGGACGACGGGGTGCTCAACGACATCCGCACCGAGTTCGACCGTGAGATCGACATGGGCTCGCTCAACCCTGGCAAACAATTGTGAGCAGATTCTTGGCTCGGGCTCGGGCTCGTGGTTTGCTCAGCGTTGTCCGTCCTCCCACAGCGCCGGCGTTACTGGGGCTGGGGAGGTCATCCCAGCTAACTGGGTCACCGTGTCCTCCACCACCGGTGCAGAGAGGGGCAGTGTCCCAAACCAGGGCTGTCCCCCAAACCGGGGCTGTGTCCCAAACCGGGGCTGGGTCCCAAACCGGGGCTGTCCGCCAAACCGGGGCTGGGTCCCAAACCGGGGCTGTGTCCCAAACCGGGGCTGTCCCCCAAACCGGGGCTGGGTCCCAAACCGGGGCTGTCCCCCAAACCGGGGCTGGGTCCCAAACCGGGGCTGTCCCCCAAACCGGGACTGGGTCCCAAACCGGGGCTGTCCACCCCATCCGCTGCCCAAGTGAGCCCCTCATGTGAACATGCTGATTCCTGTTCCCTTCCTGGCCAGCAAAGTCACCCACCAGCCCAGGCAGACACCCTCACCTAACGTCCACATCCCAGTCCTACAGATCTCCCATTCCCCACAGGGCTGCTGTGGCGTGGGGGTGATCTGGGGGTCTCTGCAAACTGACTGAGCCCCTTCAGGTGGCCACGAGTTCTCTTTGCGGAATGATGGTCATGTCCACATGGCTTCATATTCTCAGTGATGGGATAAGCTGCTCTGGGAAGAGATTACCTAGATTCCATTTGGGATGGGAGGCTGCCAAGGGGTTTTCAGGTCAGCCTGTGGCCACCTCATGGCACACACAGCCAAACACACACATGGTTTAGCCTGGAGAAAAGGAAGCTCGGGAGGAACTTATGGCAAGATAGGAGAGGCTTAGGTTGGATATTACGGAAAATTTCTGCTCTGAAAGGGTGGTCAGGTGTGGCATAGGCTGCCCATGGCAGTGGTGCTGTCACCGTCTCTGGAGGGATTTAACACCTGTGTGGATGTGGCACTTGGGACATGGGTTAGTGGTGGCCTTGGCAGTGCTGGGGAATGGCTGGACTTGGTAACCTTAGAGGGCTTTTCCAACCCAAACCATTCCCTGACTCTATCTCGTGCCTCCCCATGGGCAGGTTTGAGAAGATGATCAGCGGGATGTACATGGGGGAGCTGGTCAGACTCATCCTGGTGAAGATGGCCAAGGAAGGGCTGTTGTTTGGGGGAAGGCTCACGCCGGATCTGCTCACCACTGGCCACTTTGAGACCAGATTCGTCTCTGCCATCGAGAAGTAAGTAGGATCCAGGGGGTTTCCTGGGTCCCAGCCCATCTCCCAACATCCGTGGATGGACCATCACCGAGCAAACCCGGACCGTCACACAGCAAGAGTTGGATTCCCTGGCATGACCCCCTTTTTGCCCTCCCAGGGAGAAGGAGGGGCTGGAGAAAGCCCACGAGATCCTGAGCAAGCTGGGCCTGGAGCCGTCGCACGAGGACTGCCTGGCCACGCTGCGCATCTGCCAGATCGTGTCCACGCGCTCGGCCAGCCTGTGCGGGGCCACGCTGGCCGCGGTGCTGCGCCGCATCAAGGACAACAAGGGCGTGGAGCGGCTGCGCTCCACCGTCGGCGTGGACGGCTCCGTCTACAAGAAACACCCGCAGTGAGTCCGGGGACAGGGATCTGGGGCGTGCTGGGGACGGGGACACACAGAGGGATCCGCTGCTGCCAGCAGCGGGTACAGCTTGGCACTAGAGAAGTATCTCCAAATATTCCCTTGGGCACCTCATTGGGACCCCAGGGGGTCCCCAGAGGGTCACAGGTCCCCTTTCCTCCTCCTCCCCAGCTTTGCCCGTCGCCTCCACAAGACCGTGCGGAAGCTGCTGCCGGACTGCGAGATCCGGTTCATCCGCTCGGAGGACGGGAGCGGCAAAGGGGCGGCCATGGTGACAGCGGTGGCCTACAGGCTGGCTGCACAGCACAAGGCCCGGCAGAAGATCCTGGAGCCCCTCAAGCTGAGCCACGAGCAGCTGCTGGAGGTGAAGGAAAGGATGAGGATAGAGATGGAGAAAGGGCTGGGCAAGGAGACGCACGCGGAGGCGACGGTGAAAATGCTGCCCACCTACGTGTGCTCCACTCCCGATGGAACAGGTGATGCGTCCTGTGTAAAACCTCTCTGTGTGAGCCCATGGATGTCCTGCATCCTTGGGAGAGGCTGGATCCTTTGCTATGGCCGGTTCCTCTTTGTGGTGGGAGTGGCACAAACCTCCAGTTTGATACTGGGCAGAGCACTGAGCCTCCGGGACGTTCTGCACCTGACCTAACACAAAGCCTGGCTCTGGCTGTGGTTTTTTCCCGCCACGGGATTCTCCCCACCCTCATCCTGGGTTGTGCTCCTGGTTCTGCCTGTGGCTTGGGCGAGCGCCTGACCTTGGCTTGAAGCTTGTGCAGGTCCTGTGCAGGGCCGGGCGCTGGACTTCAGTGATCCCTGTGGGTCCCTTCCAGCTCAGGTTTATGATTCGAAGCCTCATCATCCCCCAAGTCTGGAGCAAACCTCTCCATCCTCTTCCTACCTGCACCCCCTGTTCCTACCTGCGTTCCCAGCCACGTCTCCGTTTCCATCCCTCTGCCTGGAAGAGGGCAGATTCTTGTCTGCTCTGTGCCACATCCTGAATGCCCCGTGCTGGGATCTCTCCTGATGAGCCTCTCTTGGGTTGCAGAAAAGGGAGATTTCCTCGCCCTGGACCTGGGAGGAACCAACTTCCGCGTGCTGCTGGTGCGCGTCCGGAACGGGATGCGGCGCGGGGTGGAGATGCACAACAAGATCTACTCCATCCCTGTGGAGATCATGCAGGGCACAGGAGAGGAGGTCAGGATGGGCACATGGAGAGGGGAAAGGGGCGTCTTCCCTGGCGTGGCTGGAGCAGGGCTGACCATGGAGCTGGTCTTGCCTTTCCAGGGAGCAAAGCCAGGAGTGGGGAGGGCTGGTGCTGCCCTGCCCTTGGAGCAGCGAGTTCTGCCCAAGGCTCTGGGGTTTGGGAAGCTGGAGACTGGTTTTAGGTTAGAAATGGTGTTATTCCCAGACATGACTGAACCTCCCCGAATCCCACACACTCCACAAGGGCAGATAAGCATCATCCCCATCTCCCAGATAGGGAAACCACAACACAAGCACTGAGAGACGTCTCTGGAGACACGTTTGGAAAGAGTTTTGCAAACCACTCCAGGCGGTGCTTGGGGACTGGGAGTGTCTCCAGCAGACTGGGCTGGAGGGCTGTGGGGATCCCTTGCAGAGGGACCGGATTCCTGTGTCACCTCCCTGCTGGCCCCCACCCCTCCTGACACCTGCGAGGTGGAGATAACACAGGGATTTGGCCACGTTGTGGGTGGGGAAGAGGGTGAAACTGAGCTTTTTGGGGTTGCTCACCTCCCACGGCGCAGCTGAGCCGTGTCCCGCTCCGTTCAAAGTCCCGGGAGTGATTTGAACGTTCCAGCAGGCCTGGGAACGGGTCGGAACCCCCAGCAGTTTGGGCAGGCTGGCTTCCAGCTGGGCTCTGGCTGTGGTGGTAACTTTCCCCTTTGGCTTTTCTCGTCCAGCTCTTTGACCACATTGTCCACTGCATCTCCGACTTCCTGGAATACATGGGAATGAAGGGCGTATCGCTCCCGCTCGGATTCACCTTCTCCTTCCCCTGCCAGCAGAACAACCTGGATGAGGTAACCCCACCCCTCCTGGCAGCACCCCTGGCTGTCCCTCCCACCTGGTACTGAGGGGGACTCACTGGGGGTTTTTTCCACAACAGGGAATTCTCCTGAAGTGGACAAAAGGTTTCAAGGCGACGGGCTGCGAGGGAGAGGACGTGGTGGGCCTGCTGAAGGAGGCCATTCACAGGAGAGAGGTGAGCAGCCACGGGGCTGGGAGAAGCCGGCGGCTGCTCCCACATCCTGACTCTCTTTAGCATCATTAATTAGCCTGTAAAACAAATTACTGGGCTGAGCTCAGGGCTAATGAGTGTCAGAATTTTCACAGCCGCCTTTACTCATCACTTGAGGTTGGATTTTCAGACCCCGGAGCTACGGGCTGGCTCCTGGCCAGGGCTGGAGCAGACTTGTCTGGCCCTGAGCTCAGGAGACACCGGCTCGTTTCCTCGGCACAGACCACCCCGAGCTCCTGCCCAGGGGCTGCTCCTGGCAGGGCTGACCCAGCCCCTCGGCAGCTGGAGGTGTCTGAGGTCTGAGCCCCACCTGCAGACAGGTGGGGCTGTGGGAAGTCCGTGGGTGCCTCCATGTCTGTGGAGGTGGATGGCCATGGAGGACAAGGGAGAACAGTTTTAAACCAAAAGAGGAGAGATTTAGGTTGGACGTCAGGAAGAAATTCCTCCCTGTAGGGTGGGGAGGCCCTGGCACAGGGTGCCCAGAGCAGCTGTGGCTGCCCCTGGATCCCTGGAAGTGTCCAAGGCCAGGCTGGACAGGGCTTGGAGCAGCCTGGGATAGTGGGAGGTGTCCCTGCCCATGGCAGGGGGTAGAATGGGGTGGGCTTTAAGGCCCCTTCCAACCCAGACCATCCCGTGATTCTGTGACTCCCATACTCAGCAGACAGACAGGTCCTTTCCCAGCCATGGGAGCGGACAGCAGGAATTCCACGTCCTCCAGGAATAACTCGTGCAATCCATCCCTCTGCAGGAATTTGACCTGGACGTGGTGGCAGTGGTCAATGACACAGTTGGCACCATGATGACCTGTGGGTACGAGGATCCCTATTGTGAAGTTGGGCTGATCGTCGGTGAGAACTGAAACCTCCTTACGGAGCTGCTGCTCTGTGGTCCCACACCTGCCCCGTGGGGCGCAGGAGGTGTCCCAGGGCTCTGATCCCGCTCCTCTCCGCAGGCACGGGCAGCAATGCCTGCTACATGGAGGAGATGAGGAATGTGGAGCTGGTGGAAGGGGACGAGGGCAGGATGTGTGTCAACATGGAGTGGGGGGCCTTCGGGGACAGCGGGTGCCTGGATGACATTCGGACGGAGTTCGACCTGGCGGTGGATGAGCTGTCCCTCAACCCCGGGAAGCAGAGGTGGGTGGTGGCTTTGGGGGGCTGGAAGGGACCCCGATGAGGCCGAGGGTCCAGGAGCAGTTCTGCCCCACCGGCCCCTTGGTGGATCCAGGGGATGACGAGCAGGGCAGAGCTTTGGGACACACCGGTGTGTCCCTTGTCCCCTGCCCGTGGGCGGGGGCCGCGCTGCTGGGCCTGCTGAAGGGACTGTACTGAAGGCACCTGGCAGAGCTGGAATCCCCATCCAGGCGCAGTGTCCCTTCCTGTCCTGATGTCCAGCCTCGTCCTCTCCTTCCCAGGTTTGAGAAGATGATCAGCGGGATGTACCTGGGGGAAATCGTCCGCAACATCCTGATGGATTTCACCAAGAGAGGGCTGCTCTTCCGGGGACGGATCTCGGAGAGGCTGAAGACCAGAGGGATCTTTGAGACCAAGTTCCTGTCCCAGATAGAGAGGTGAGGTCCAACAGGCGAGTGAGCACCAGCTGCCAATCAGAGCAGGGATGGAATTTGGGGGAAGTGCCCCCAGGGCTGCTGGGAGAAGTTCCACGTGCTCGGTCTGGAGCCAGGGTGATGCAGGATGGTGCCACACAGATAAATTGGCAGAGCCCACGTGGTTCTGGCAGCACCAGGGTGGAGAGCCGAGGAGGCTGCCTGGGGCTGGCAGCACAGATGGCTCTTTATCCTCTGCCCGTGGGTTGCAGGGGTGTCACTCTCCGATGGCTTTGTCCTGAAATGGCCTCCCTGATTAGGATGTGACACCAGGCCACATCCAGGTCTGAAGGCTGAGGTTGCAGGGGGGCTGTAGGGCCCGCCCAGCCACTCTCACCCAAGCCACGAGTCCCTGGGCTCTGCAGGACGTAGATCAGGAAGGGGAAGCCGCACATCCCGGCTGCCCCATCTCCTAACGCTGCCCGCCCCCCGTGTCCCCCCAGCGACTGCCTGGCCCTGCTCCAGGTGCGCTCCATCCTGCAGCACCTGGGCCTGGAGTCCACGTGCGACGACAGCATCATCGTGAAGGAGGTGTGCACGGTGGTGGCGCGGCGCGCGGCCCAGCTCTGCGGCGCCGGCATGGCCGCCGTGGTGGACAAGATCCGCGAGAACCGCGGGCTGGACTTCCTCAAAATCACGGTCGGCGTGGACGGGACGCTCTACAAGCTGCACCCTCAGTGAGTGGCTCTGGTTGTGCTCCAAGGGGGCTGCCCGGGGGCACCTGCCCACCTTGGGCAGTTGGGGGGCTCGGGGGGAAGGCTCAGAGGGTAATGGGGGAGGATTTGAGGTGTTCCAGGGGCTCGAGGGCTGCCGGGAGCTCACTGACCCAAACTGAGGCCCAGCAAGAATCAGCTGCTCCCTTATGGACAGGGCACCAAGAGAGGTAACGCAGCAGGGACTCCTCCAGGCCCACTGGACCTGACCCAGACACGGTGGCCAGGTTCAGCCAGGACTCCAGGTCATGGAGATGAGGCAGCTGTAACCAGCCATGAGCTGGGTCACAAAGGTTCACGGCCACACAAAAACTTGCCCATGCCAGAGCTGGCGGCTGGTGCTGCTGGACAGGAGGGCTCGGACAGGGACTAAAGCACTGGGCTGAGCTTAAATAGGGCTCAGGAGCCCATGGGCCAAGGGAGGCTCTGAAGACTCCCCCCCAGGTGGGGCTGCTCAGAGCTGTTGAGGCTCACCAGTGCTCCCAGGGCTTGGTGGGACTCGAGAAGGGGCTGGGTTTAGTCCTGAGTGAAGGCATGGCACGGTCGTGTTGTAACTATGGGCTTGGGCTGAAGTGTGGGGACTTGGGCTTTCCAAGCTCCATCCATCCATCCATCCATCCATCCGTCCATCCTTCATCTCTCCATCTCCTCGGGGTCTGCGTTGCTCTTTGAGGCTCTGTGCGAGGCAGCGAAGGGGTTGGGACTGACACCTTCATCCCATGGCCGGTTAATTCAGAACCTCTCCCTCCCCTTGCCCTGCAGCTTCTCCACCGTCATGCAGGAGACAGTGAAGCAGCTGTCCCCCAAGTGCGAAGTGACCTTCCTGCAGTCGGAGGACGGCAGCGGCAAAGGCGCCGCGCTCATCACGGCCGTGGCCTGCCGCATCCGCGAGGCCGGGCAGCGGTAGAGGGAAGGAGGTTTGCCCAAGAGCTTGGTTTCAGCAAAACAGGACGTTTCCTCACCCAATCCCTCCCTCTCTCTGCACACACACACCCACGCACCCCCTCCCCTCCAAGCAGGCTCGTAGCTTTACTTGTTCTCCGAGGCACCACGGTGGGACTGGAGACGCCGTGGGCTCTGTACAAAGTGTTGTCGTAGGAGTTTCCTTGCATGCCATAAAACCGCCTGTCGAGTAAAGCTCACAGTGTCTTTTGGCTTCTCCCTGCATTTCCAGGTGGAGCTGGAGCTGTCCCACCCGCAGCCTCTGTCACACCCCAGCTGTCCCCCCACCGCTCCGGACCACTCCCCTGACAGCAGTAGGGATAACGCTCGGATAGTTGAGACACTGCATTGTCACTTTAACAGTACCTATTTATGTCTGTCGGAGTCGTAGCTGTCCGTGCTGTAGAAGCAAACCTCTAAGATTGGGCTAAAGACCTCCACTAGTCTTTTACCCTGATCAAGGCTGCATTATTTCCATGAAAGTCATGGTAACTCTTAAAGCACAGGGTGCAGAATTCCACCGGCGTGGCCGCGGCTGCACTGGAGGTACCACGTATCTCCCTTGGTGAGCAATACCAGAGAAGCTGCTGGAGCAGGCGCGAGGGGCCCCTCGGCCGGCTCCGGCAGAGCACGTGCCTGGAAATAATTGGGGACTCAGGGTCTAATCCCACTTCCTGACCTCTCACCCGCACCCTGAGTAGCGTGTAGGAACGTGGCGTGTACGTAGGGTTGTGTTTCACCCCTGGACACCACTCCCCCTTCCCCGGTGCATGTGCGGGCACGAGGAGCCGCTGCCACGGGTCGGTGTCTCCCCTGCCAAGCCCCAAACTCGTGGCCGTGTGTCTGCCCTTGGCGTGGAGAGTCTGGCTTGCTTTGTGTCTGTGAAATAGTTCTGCGGCTGCAGCCTTTAGGTGGCACCTGGATTTATACACTGTATATTTATGTTTTAAGAGATCTGATGTCTTTTTATGTACATAGTCTTGGGGGGGGTTGTATCACTTAGTTTTAACATCACCTTTTCATGTTGTTGAAGAACAGTAGAGAGTAATTATTTCCTTTTTTTTTTTTTCTTCTGTTGTGTAATTTTTTTTTTTTAATTTAAAATTTTCTTGGGGTAGACTGGAGAAAGAGACCCAAATTCCTGAGGATGGTTGTATAAGAGGTTTGGGCATTCTGACTTTATCACCAGGACAAAAGGGAAAGCAGAAGGCCAGGGACGCGGTGTGCAGGAGCAGCGGGGCCCTGCGGCGATGCTGTCGGGTTTAGGCTGGATTTAACCTTAGGAGAGGTTTTATTTTGTCCCCTGCCCTCCCCAGCTGTGCTCTGGGGGGGTCACATCCATGGGTGGATGACGTAACTCAGGGCTCTGCAGGGCTCTCGACCTCACGTCACCGTCCTGGTCGAGCGCTGGCAGCGGCAAAGCCGAGCTCGCGTCTCGCTGAGGTGACAGCGGCTGCCGTCACTCCATCCCCGTGTGGCATCCTCAGGGCTGCCTGTGAGCGTCCCCAGGGACGCCCGTGCCCGCAGCGTCGCTTGTGTGCCATGGTCAAACGCAGGGATCAGTTTTTGCCAACAGAAAACTCTGGATGAACTAAAAGCTGCAGGTCTCTGCCTCGGTGAGCAGAGGCAGGCAGAGGGTGAGGGGTGTTTCTGTAAATATTTAGGAGAAGTTAATAAAATTCCAGTGATGTACAAAAAAAACCCCCAACTAATAATCCCCACAAACAGCCCTTCAGATTGGAGGATAGAGATTTTGTCTATTTTTATGTATATTTTTATACTGCTTGGGGTAACCTCATTACCAAAAGTCTCTCTTCTGTGTTGGGGGTCAAGTTCAGTAGCACAATTTTAAAGCAAAATTACTCTTTTGGGCATTATAAATGCTTATTTTTTTATAAGCTTCAAGACAATTATAACAAATAAAACCTGTGTATAGAAATGATGTAAGAAACCAAGTTTAGTGGAAGTTTTAGAAGCTGTCAAATAAATCTTTGAAGGATGATACAGAAATCCTCTAATCTGGTACCAAGCAGTTTTGTGTGATTTTTTTCCTCAGAAAACCAGCATTTTGCCTACTGAAAAATCGAAACAGAAATGTTTTTAGCTGCTGCACTGTGCAGAGTTGCATTAGTGGCTGTTTTTACTCTTAGCCAGCTGTACCCCTTCTGAAATCCATAGTGTTTTCATCAGTTAGTGAGTGAAATTTTATACAACAGTAGTTCTGGGGGCAGAATGGGAAGGATTGGGATCTGAGCAGCCCTGCTTTTGACTCAGGCTCCATTGGAGCAGGGGACTGACAGGGTTGAGAGGGAAATTGGGGAGCTGAGTACCTGGCCTGGAGCAGGGTCAGCACAGTCCCCTCACCTGTCCGGGGTGAAGGAGGGGCTGTAGCTTCACAGGGGTGAGGAAGGATCACCCTGAGCTCGCAGGGTGGATTTTTGGCTGGGTTTGGTCAGAGGGATTCACACCTGGATACCCACCTGGGTATCCGAGGCTCCCGTAAGGCTGGAAAGCTTTTGCTTAGACTCAGAATCAAGCAGGGTCTGGAATGTTCCCTGTTAAAAGCAGTACTTGAAGTGTTACAAGACACCTGTGTTAACCTGTGAGTGCAGATCCTCCCCGGGGCTGCAGGGAGGGCTTTGGGGAACACCTGGAGGAGTTTGTGCTCCTCGTGCTCCCCAAGGGGACGAGCACCCGAGGTGTTTGATGTACAGTCTGATTGTGACGGCTGGGACCGGAACCTCACGCCAAAACGTCGCCATGGGATGTTCTGTGAATGTGTTTAAAATGAAGAAGGGAAGAATAAATCCTAATTATTGATATGAAGGGAAGATCAAATGATTATCTGCAGGGACAGACGGACAGACTGCTGAGCCTGACTTGCCCAGTCTGTGTCTTCCCTGCAGCAAGAAGCGCTGCTTTGTGGATTTAGGATGGTTTTGTTTTGCTTGGTTGTTCCCATTTGGATGCATTTTCTTTGCACTCCCAGGGTTCTGGGATGTTCTCTGGCCACGCAGGCAGGAGGGAAGAGTCTCTGGCCTTCCCTCCCTGGCAAATCTCTCCTTGTTGGTACTTTGGACAGGCTGTTACTGGGTTTTTAATATGGATGTAGATATATATAAACACAGTCAGCTAATTCCTGAGCCTTGCAAGCAGAATTTGCCTCTTCCCTTCCTGGAGAGCAAGGCTGGGAGGGAGAAGCTCATGCTCCGTGGCCTGAGGGGTGTGGGGGTATTGGGGCACAGATCCCTGGCCTGGCAGCAGCTCGGATGCAGTTTGACCCGAGATAATTCGATGCCTGCTCTCCCTTATCAGGCAATCCAAACCCAGCTGCCTGTCGGAGAGATAAGGGGGTGAAAGGTCCAAGTACATGGGAGGGGAGAGGTGTAAAATGGTGGCAAAATGCACCGTGCAGGGGTTGTGAGGTACAAGATAACAACAAAATAAACAGGAATGGGGGGGAGCCCTCTGCCCAGTCCCCTCCCCTCCAGATAAGGAAAATGCCTGCTTTGGGCAGATCATTCGCTTGCTCTGGTAGAAAAATGGGCACTGAAAGCAAAAAGAGGCAATTCCTGTTCTCAAGGTCATTTGGAGAGAGGGAAATTCTTTCCCTTGTGACATCCCTGACCAGTCTGAAATCTTTCTGGCCTGAAGCAAAGAAAACGCATCCTGATGTGGGCGCTGGCTCCGTGCGGGCAGGGGAGTCATAAAGCCAAAGACTGTGTGGCTGCTGGCAGAAACGAGTGCTGTAGATTCACCTGATGTTGTTCTTTCGTGTTTACAATATTTATTTTTAGCAATTGACTGCAATGATATTATATATAGGCCTCCTTATTTTTGTACTTTTCATACCGTTTTCCTGAGTGTGGTGTTGTACTGCTCAGCTCCCCTCGGCCACCACTGCTGCTCCTAGTCAGTGACAATAAACGAGAGAAAAACAACCACCACCCATTTCTGGGGTCAGTGTCGTGTGTTTCGCCTTCGGTGCTCCCCTCGCCCCTCAGCAATCCCTGAGGAAGGGCACCTGTGCCCACCCCATCCCAAATCTCTGATCCTGGCTCCTGGGAAGAGGGACCCAGCTGGGAAGGGGGTTGTTCCCTTGCACTGACAGTGCCCCCACAGCCAGGAGGGCACAGGGAGACCCAGGAAATCCAGGGATCAAGGGAAGGGGTTGTTGCCTGGAAAAAAATACCGAGATGAGTTTCCTGCTCCACATCCCTCATCCTGGTGACACTGGGTGGGTCCCAGCGGGGGGGGAGCCCTGGGATCCAGAGGGGAGAGCAGGATCGGGCCTTGGCAGGGGTGCAAAGCTCTGCACAGCTCAACCCATCCCCAGCTCAGACTTCGGGATGTGAGGTACTCGTTCCCTCTGCCATTAACCAGCAGCCCCTGTTGCTTTCCATTGAATCAATTTCCACTGAATCAACTTTTAAGGAGTGGGTACTTCTAATTAAAACCAGAGTTAAGTATCTAAATGCAATTAATTCAGTAAATAAATTCGATGCCGTAGCACCTGAACACCTGAAAATGCTTCTGCTCTCTGCTGCCAAAGCTGTGACAACACAAGATCACAGAGAGGTGCTGAATCCACAGGGTGAACCCACCACAAAAAGCTATTCCCAGCAGGAAAGGACAGACAAGAGCAAGAATTCCACTTGAAATCATTTATTGACAAGTTGCCATGTTTTTCTATCTTGCCCAACACATTTTTATCCTTGTTATAAAGTACAAATGGTTTTATATTTTTCTGACATTAAAAAAATAGGCTAACGAGGCAAAAATTCCCACTTTGAATCAAAAAATCCTGCTGTAAGAATTCGAAGTTGTACGGGACAAACATAAAACCCAACACAGACTGAACAGAGTGTACCATGACACGACTCATCCATCACACCAACTGGAGAGGAATCCCTTGTTCCCAGCTCTGCCTTTGGATCCTGTGACCTTGCTGAACTGATGTGAAGGTGGTGTTACACATACAACTCAAAAGGCACTCAAAAGTCACAAGTTCCTGAGCTAACACGGGATGTATTCCCAAGGTAACAGCTAAAACAAGCCACAGAAAATGTTTAAAAACTGGTATTTGGTTTGTGTGAGTAGAGTCAGCACTCAGCAGAACTCCAGCTGAGAGCTGCTGCTGACAGGACTCAAGTGATGGTGAGGACATTGGAACATTTGCTGTATATGGAAAAAATAATTCACTTACCAACATCCTTATTAGTAAATTAACCTGCTAGAAGACAGAGAATTATTGGCTGCAGTGTTAGAACAAGACCAAGAATGAAATGTGTGTGGGTGAGTGGCAAAGAAAGCTTAAACCCAGCAGGTGGGAAAGGCTGTGCAGTTAAATAACCAAAGTTGAGAGGCCACATTTACAGAGATTATTTGGCCCTAGTGGAAAAGGACCAGGAAAAAAAGCAAAATATGGATCTGGTATTTACAGATCAGTTATTACACAACCCAACAAATAATACAACCAAAACCCACACTAAGAAAACACACACAACCTACAGTGTATGCTCAGAGTCCAACAGGTAATTTCCTAAGTTGTGATCCACACAAATTCCCTATTTCCAATTTGGCTCAGTTTTCACCCAGAAAAGCCCAAGTGTAACACTTCTCAAACATGGAATGGCTACTGCCTGACGATGCAGAACAGAAATAAAATAAAAAATAAAAGGGGTAACTGGTTTTGGCCTACCTAATGTGTGATCTCTTCAGAGCTGCATAGGAGAGCACTAAGGCCAGGGCTGTTGCTACAGTGTAAGGCCTGCTTGTCTGAGCTTTGGAGCAGCATCCGGGGTGGGAGAGGGGCTGCCACAGACCCCAGGGAGGTCTCAGGCTTCCAAATTATCCAGCTGGGCCTCGCTGTCTGCCCTCTTCTCTGGCGATGTGTACAGGAAGTTGCAGCAGATGTAGAGGGGGAACGTCAGGAGTCTGCTGTCCAAATTCATCACGATCTGCTCCTGGAGCACACATGGGACATTTGCGTGGTGAGGGGTGGCCAGAGAGCACAAGACTGACACAACAGTCATTCTGCACGTTTTAATGACTATGGATTAAAATCAGAATATAAAAAATAAAGCAAAGACAGTTCACCCTCACCTCAAGTTTATAAGGCTGACACATTCTCAGCCTGCCCACAGCTCCCACCCCAGAGATCCCAGCCCTCTGCAGCACAGGGAACAACCACAGGAAATGCTGGAGCAAATTTCCCCTCCAACATGCTGGGGAGAAAGGGACAGTTTTCAGTCTTGGGAAATTTCACCAACCAGATATTCCCCAACAGTTTATACTTGAAAGCAAATTTCAGTTTGTGGGTAGGAATTTTTTGGTTCCACTCTAGGAACTGGTTTTGGGGTAGCAAAATTGAAACTTCACCCTAGTGAGGATGCAAAACAGTTGAAACTTCAAAATTGAAACTTCACCCTCCAGTGAGGATGACACCGACAAGGAAAGGTTTTCTGTGTTCTCACCACCTTTGTATCACTGCTGGCTGGGATTTGAGAAACTTGATTAACGAGTCCCACACTTGCCTCACTAAATCCTGCCATCAGCAATGCGTGGAAAAGGGCACATGCTCTAAGAAAACTCCCCTCCTCTCTGGGGCTTTTATCAATTTATTTGAGTAATAAATCCAACCCTTAAACAACACGTAGACATTCTTTTAACTCCTCAGCTTATAAGAGTCTTCAAATGCCAAATTTGCCTCTAAATAAGGAGTCTGATGGACAGATTATGCAGTGCTGGAAGGCTGGGAGAGCAGCAGAACACGACACTGGCAGCAGACAGCAGCACCACAGGCACTAATTTCACTAATATGGGAACTAATTTCACGTTATCAACACTAATGAAACCCACACTACCCTACTCTAGATCCACTTCACAAATTAGCTTAATTACCCACTACCTCTAACAGGAATGCCTGAGATTCCACATAAGCAATAACAACAAGAACAGCAACTCCCCTTCACAAACACTGATGACTTCTCAGCATTTTTTTCATGCCTTGAACTCCACCATTCAAGTTCAACAGCTCACAAAGCCACAGCCATACCTGATCCTTCTCCAGGGTCAGGATCTGATAGCCCGTTGTCCTGCTGCAGATCATCTTCCCACTGCTATCGAACGAGGCCAGGCGTAACCTGGGGGCAGAACAGTGAAACCAGTTCAGTCTCCCCTATTTTTTCAGCACAGAGAGTTTCTCCCGAGGAGACTGGGTAACATTTTTTAATGTAACTGACTCGGTGGCAACAAAATCTAAGGCAAGCAGGGCTGGCAGCCCTGAGGGAGCCCCCAAGCCCCGCTGGCTGGCACCTGAAGGCGATGCTGCGGCGCGGCTGCAGGCTGACGGAGCCGCTGCACGGCTGGTTCAGCGTGTTGCGCTTGAAGATGATGTAGCGGTTGGTGTAGGTCACCAGCAGGTCCAGGCCGAAGTTGAAGCCAGTCCAGCGCCAGCAGTACTGCAGGACAGAGGGGACACAGAGAAACCAGCCTGAGGATGGGCTGCGACACGGACCGGGAGTGCCACGGGAGCCCTGACGGGTCAGTCCTGGGAATGGGGTGCTGGGCTACATGTGGGGGTTCAGGGATCCCTGCCAGCATCTGTGTGAAACAGAGAACTCGGGAGGAACAACCCTCATCAGGAGACTGTGTGACAACAGCTGAGTGTCAGCTGCCCCGCAGACAGACAGGAATACACGTCACACCAGTGGGTATCAAATACTCAGCACTGGGTAACGGGGCTGGTCTGTGAGCCCCAGCCACGCCCAAAGCACTCCACAGGGTCAACTGCCTTAGGTTATGTGACTTCAGTGGGAAAAATTCATGTTTCTAACAGTTTTCCCAGTCTCGTAGCATGAGAGCACAATGAAACACCAGTTCCTTACTCCTTTCAGAGACAATTGTTTCCATCCTTATGGGGAGAAGAAAATGTTATCTTTCTCTATGGCATCTTTTGGATGCAGTTTGACAATGAGGACCTACGTAATTTGGAAATGCCTGACTTGTCTCAGCCACGCCAGCTCTGCAGTTTGCCACGTGCCACACTTACATCACCATCCTTTGCCAGTTTGCGACCACACCTCATGCTGTTTCCTTCCAGTTCCTCTTTATTGATTTCTTG
The DNA here is from genome assembly GCA_013397775.1 of Eulacestoma nigropectus. Lineage (NCBI taxonomy): Eukaryota > Metazoa > Chordata > Aves > Passeriformes > Eulacestoma > Eulacestoma nigropectus. The sequence continues at coordinate 252,317 of VZTE01005679.1, read as the reverse complement.
AGGCCTGAAAAAAAAACCAAACCGGCATCTTTGAGGACACTTCAACAGCTTTGTAGGATACCTTAATGTGGGAAAGATGAACAGACTGGAGTAAACTTGTCTGACCACACAATCATGGAATACCCTGAGTTGGAAGGGACCCACAAATGACCCTTCTTTGAGCAGAGGCATGACTAGATGAGCTCCCAAAGTCTCTTCCATCCCAAATTGTCCCATAAACATCCACCTACACTACAAAACTGCAATACAAACCAGGTTGTGACACCTCAGTTAGGCAGGACTTCTTTCACAAAAGAATGTTTCCAGATAACAAAATAATAGCTGTTGCAATGAAATACATTCTCCCAGCCTTGTAAAAACACAAGTGTTTTTTAAACACAGCAGGTTGACTTCTCAGGCACAACCAGAGACAAGTGCTGGGGCACAGCTGCAGGGCTCTGCACAACAGCAGTGCTATGAAGCAGCAGCCACGAGACACTGGGAGAGGTTTCTCAAGGGGCTGGTTACACAACCTGGCTAAAAAAACCCACTTCCCCTCAGTGCTCATGAAGTACCAGAGCCTCTCAGAGCTCCTGAGGTGCCAGAGCCCTCGGTTGTGTCATCCTACACCATCAGCTCCCTTCACCCAACAGTTCTCCCTGCGTCCAACACGTAGAAGAGTCTTGCAGAGCCAGCACGAGTGAGATCAGTCTTGATTTTCCAGAAGAGTGTTACTCATTTTGCTTCACACACCATGACATCATTAACCCAACACCCACGGCCAGAAAGTGTTCAAGTTACACCAGGCCAAGGGCTGGCAGTGAACTTTATTAATCCCAGTGACATCAACCCCTGCAGGTTAAACTACAAACCCACAAGACCCAACAATGCCCTCCAAGCCAGAAGAGATGCAGCATCTGCTCTCCTCCTACTGCTCACACTCCACAGCAACTTGCAGCTAAAGCTTCTGTAAACTCAGCCTGGGTCTTTTCTCCCATTTCTGTAGAAACCAATCCTGGGAGGTGAAGTGTTCAATGAACAGGTTACGCATACAAGCTCATCGCACTTGAACAAATTCACCCAGGAACCTCCCGTGTGCTTTTCCACATCTTCCAGCCAAACTGGTTCCATGGCTGACCTAAATGCAGTAATGGTGTTAAAGGATTTATTTCTGTTTAATTAGCGACAAATTTCACAAACATTAGTCCATAATGCTCAGACTGACATTAACATCCCCCTCTCCATCCCTCGAGCAGCCTCAGACGATGCAGAACTGCAGCTTTAACCACTTCCACCAGCTGCCACACAGTGAACAGTGGAGTTATTCTGCTTCCTTCTTACACACTGCCAAAGAGACTGCTAAGAGCAGAAGTGAATCCAGTCCCAGACTTGAAAGATCTGTCTGGCTTCTGCCACGAAACACATGTTTAATTAAAAAAAAAGTGATCCACTTTAACACAACAAGTAAACCTTGAGCAGCTACAGTTCAAAGCCATAAACTCCACCAGTAACACTAAAATATTCTCCAATTCTGAAGAGCGAGTAAGATGTTTAATCCTTTTAAATGCAAACTCAAAGTAGAAGGGAAACACACTCTTCCCCTCCTCTCTATAAAGTTATCAAGACAAACCACATCACACATTTCCAAGCAGTGCCATTTCCATGCTGGCAGTGTTAGAATAAGCAGGTGCAATTATGCCCTGCACCAGGTGGGATATGGAAATAGAGCCTTACTTCAGCTCAGGAGGAGTCAGATTCACTTCTTGCTCTGATTCCTAAGTCTGCTTCCTTACCCCTGAGGGAAAACACGTGTTTGATACTGATAAGGGCAGTAGGTGTGAGAGGAAGAGCAGCAGAGCTGGATAAACTATCAGCTTATAAAACCTGAATTCTTTTCCTGCAGCTACAGGTTGGTCAAATGGCCAAAACATTTGCACTAACACAAAGGAACAGCTGCATGTGTGCCCTTCTAAGGCTGAGACTTTTGGTTTTCACTGTCTTAAAAGAAAAAATAAACCCATACTGCAAAAGAGAAAACTAGACAAGCAAGAAAAATGTGGAAAAATACTCTGCCCATTCCAAGAGCAGTTAAAATCCTCAGCTCTAGCTGAATATGAAAGTTGCTCTTTTCCAAGCTGGGTGATCCCCATCATCCTCCCTGCAGCTCTGTGGGAACTCACTTTTCCAGAAGTGTGTGTATCCAGTGGCTGACAATTCAAATGCTCTCACTGCACTGAACTACCAAAACACATTTAAAATTAACAAATACAGGGTCTTATCTTGTATCAGAATTCTGATGACTCACTTTCCTATGAACCCTGGCTCCCCATAAGCCAGAAGGTGACATTTGTCTGCTCTCAGATACAGCCACAGCAACATTGCAAAAGCCTTCCCAAGAGAACAGCATCAGAAACAAGCCAGGGCCACCCAAAATTCATCTTCAGGAGTTAAATATGAGAGTCACAATTCTGTACTTTACCTTCACAGTTTCCTAAAGGACTGCTACTGAAGAGAACAACTTTTTAGAGATCTTGGCTATTCTTCAGACCAAAGTTTGGGGCTTTTTTGAAGCTCCCGTTACAACCCAACACATCCCTGTCCACAATGGCACCCGCGGGGTGACACAGCTACGGGAGAAAGGAACAAGCCAGTCTGCTGGGGTTTGGGAGGTAACAGGCATTTTGCAACTGCCTGACCCGGCATTTTTTCTCCACAAAGCTCTCTAGGAACCAGGAGAGAAGACAAAGGCAGGATCAACTCCCCCAGCTACACTTTGCCATAGCTTTGCTGTTAAATCAGAGACCTGGCTCACTGCAGCACGGCCAAGAGCCAGCAGAAGGAAGGGAAACAGCTTGATGGCCGAAGTATCCTTAAAATGGAAGGCTCAGAAATTACCCTTTCACAGCCTCAACATGTATTTCCAGGTGAAGTACTAGTGAGAAGCATGAACCAACATAAAGGAAAACACAGAACATGTGTCCCCCACCCAGCATTTCCCTCTGGTCCCATTACACCAGTTTTCCAGAGTTCTACTGGTTGAAGGATGGGAGACCAGCCAGCCCAAGGGAACAGAGAGCTCCACAGAGATCAACAGTTTAAAGGCACTGAAGTATGCTTCCCCCCCTCCTTTTAATGTAAACGCCAAAATAATTCATGTCAGACTTTATATGAGAGGCAGGTTTCTAATTTAAGAAAGAAATAAAGGAAAGCCTGTAATATACCTACCCAATATCATTGTCTTGTTCTGCTCTGAGCATGGCAAACCACTGCTGTTTGTAAACAGAGGACAGCCATTCTAAAATTAAAAAAAAAAAAAAATAAGCTTGGTGCTGTCTTTGGAGCTGAGAATGGGGATGGTCATATAAAACATTCAAAATAGAGAAATAAAATTACATTGAAATAATAAAGTTACACTTATGAACTGGACAGTCTATGCAACCCACCCCCTGATAACTCCCTGTGTTCTCCAGCTCCCAGCCTCAACCACAGGGGAAGGGATAAACATCCACAACTAAGAGGCAGTCACTCCAGACTGTTCATCTCCTCAAACACCCACTGCTGCCACAAGTGATGCAACTCCACACATCTTCTCAGCACACAAAGCTCTGTTCAGCCAAGGAGCTTGTTAACAAGCTCTTGGGAGAAGGTGCTGTTTTCTGAATCCCCAATGGAGTTCTACGTAAGTTAAAGAAGAAGAAAACACAACCAAGGGATAAAAGAAAACAGTGACTTAACACAAATATGGTAAAACAAACAGAAATCGTACCCTGCAAGGAATAAACATAAATCATGTCTTCCTTGGAGAACACACAAAGATTTTATTGGCTGTGTTAATTTAATGTTGCAACGGAGAGATAAAACAGAACAAAACTCAACAGTTTGTCAGGCAGTTACACAAAAGGGATCCCAAAAGCAGGGGCTGTAAGAAGTTCTTAGTCAAGATAACAAATGGGGCAAAGGGGCAAGGTCACATCTGAGAACCAGCTCCGGGAAATGGGCTGGGTGAGAGGAACAGGGAGAGCCACTGTGACCAAAAACAAACCAGGAAGCTGATGAATGTGAGAGGAGGGAGGAGAGGCGAGATCATGGACGGAAAACTTAAAACCAGCCTTTGTCCCACTGACTCTAGAGTGAAAGTGCAGACTGTGATAGGAGCAAACTGAGAATCAACTAAAGTACAACAGAAAATAAAAAATGAATTAAGGAAACCCATGCAGGTAAGGAATAGAGAACGGATGTGCTAGAAGGGAAGGAAAAAAGTATCGGGAGGGAGAGCACCTTCTCTCTTTGTGTATGGGCATGTATCTACTTCCTACCTCACATTTCAGCTGCAGCACATCTGCTGATTTATGAAGAGGGAAAGCACAGCTTAGGAAATGTTCAGAAGTCACCAAGTAAAACAGAACAACAAACACTGTGCTCACACAGACACATTATGTATTCCTGTCTCTTGCACCTTTTCTGCACGAAGATCAGACTGCTGTGAACTCCCAACACAGAATTTCAGTTTTCCCCTGCAGGCCCTACACACACAGAGTATAAAAATAAATAAATAAAAAATCTCAGTACTACTTTCAGCTACTCAGTGTGAGTTGCTTCTCTACCTCCTTGAGAACAATTTCATCTGGAATAATCTAAAAGGCTTCCACCAGAACACAAACTACCCAGCAATGGCCCTGTCTGCAGACCCTCAGGTACGAAGCATCCCCTCAAATACTGAACCCCGGCAGCCAACAGCCTGTCCCAAAGTGCAGCCCAGGATTTATCTAAACCTCCTCGTAAATGAAGAGCAAAAGTTCTGATCTTAACACAGCTTGTGGCTACACCCTGGTATGAAGAGATTACAAGGGCAGGCAAGTACCAAACTCTTAACAGCACTTCCTACACGCAGATGCTCCTCCTGCACGGAGCACGTGGCCCATGTTCCCTTTCCCTGCACCACAGTGCCACCCAGCCCGCGCAGCGCTCATCGCGGCTCAGCGACTGCTTCCTACAGAGCAAACACTCGGCTCTCTCACGCCTCGTGAGCTGTGCACGCATTTCACATTCCTTCTCAATGCGCACAAGGAAATCAGCCTCAAAGACGCAATTAATCTCAGAACAATTCTTCCTCTGACAGACACAGGTAAAGGCTTCTGGGTTTGAGAACAGACACAACATTTATCCGCTGAAGAGCACTATGAAAAGGCTGCCCATCGCACTCTAAGCGATAACAGCAGACATCAGGAGGAGGAAATCAAGCGTAGCTCCAGAAAATTTCTGGTTTGCAACATCTTATTCACCTGCTGACAAAGCCACTTCACAAGGATTCAAATCCACTGCTCTCCTATGTCACCATTAAAGATCTAAAGAGTCATTCACCCAAAGTTGTTTTTTACAATAACCTTTGCACTTTGCCTATAACCGGTACCAATAACACTCTGAAGTACAATGGATTATATTTACTTTATACATCACTTAAGCATGTAAAATATAATGTATCAGGAGCTGAGACCTGTTCTTTTGGGATTTTTATGCACAACAAAAAGTTATCAGACATCAGCAGCAGGATGAGAAGGGGCTTTTCATTTCCCAGTGATACTGGGATGTCAACACCAGTAATCTCTAGTAACATGAAATGGCATTTCACTCTCTGGGCGTCAAAAAGCACCAGGCCCTAAGAGGAGGATGCATTTTATTCAAGTCAAAATGTAGATGAATGGACAAGAGCGGAATACTTGAATATCCTCTCTGCTCCAAATCATTCTAAATCTCTATTAGTAAATAACATTTGTTTTGGAAGAGGGAAGAAGAGTTCACAGCACCTTGTGCTTTTCATTTTAATTTTCGGGTTTTATTCCAAATCCTATCAAAACCTATCCAGCTCTTTTTGAAACGTAATGGCTAGAAAACAGTTGAGTCTCAGCAAGTTTTACTCTCCCAAAAGTAAGATGATTTTTTGCTTATCTGGGCTCTTGGGACCATTTAAACATTGATGAAGTATTAAGTATTGATTGTAGAGCATTTTGACAAACTGACTGATGAGCAGAATGCTCATCACGTGGTGATGACACCTACATGAGTGCCTCTGCAGACTTTTACACCTGTAATTTTCATACTCAGCTTCTAATAATCTTCACCACAAACCAGATGCTGGAGATAAACGTGAGCAGTAAGACAAGTAAACACCCTGAGATCTTCCCAATTACTCAAGGGCAGGACAGGCTGGGGAAGGCACACAGAATGTGATCAGTCGAGAAGAATCATGGAATGATTTGGGCTGGGAAAGTCTTCTAAGGTACCTGAGTCCAACTGCTCCCCCAGCACTGCCAAGGCCACCACTGAGCCATGTCCCCAAGTGCCACATCCACACGGCTGCTAAATCCCCCCAGGGATGGGGACTCCAGCACTGCCCTGGGCAGCTGTGCCAGAGCTGGACAACCCTTTCCATGACAGAATGAATTTTCCCAATATCCAACCTGAACCTCTCCTGAGACTGTTTCTTCTTGTCCTGTCCCTGCTCCCTGGGAGAAGACCCTGACACCCCCCGGCTGCCCCCTCCTGTCAGGAGGTGTGGAGAGTGAGAAGGTTCCCCCTGAGCCTCCTTTTCTCCAGCTCCCTCAGCCGCTCCTCATCAGACTCGTGCTCCAGACCCTTCCCCAGCTCTGTCCCTCTTGGGGCATGCTCCAGCCACCTCCCTGTCTCTCTTGGGGTGAGAGGCCCAAACTGAAGCCAGCAATCAATGCAAGGCCTCACCTGTGCCCAGCACTAACTCACCTGAGGGCAGCAGGGCATCTCTCTCCACGATTCTGGCTGAGGCCAGGTCACTGATGATGTACTGCAGCCTCAGGTGTGCGAACACGGGCAGGAACGCGTTCCCCTGCGCTGACTCCAGGAAGGCAATGTCACCCCCAAACTCTGCAACACACAGCACCCACATTACAGTTTGCTGCCCTAAATATTTTCCAGACCCTATTTATGCTGGAGTTTTTACTTATTGATTAGAAAAAGTTATTATGGGCAGGCAAGTCACCTTTTGCCATTAAAATTAAGAAATGACTCGCATTCAAATCCCAAACCAAGGCCAGGCCAACTCTTCCTACCTCTCCTGCGCTCGGCAAACCAGGCATCAGCTTCAGTTAACACCTGCTTGAAAGACCCATTCCAAGAAGGCACGAGCTGAAGGAACATCCACTGGGCAAAAAAAAAAAATTTCTAGTGAGTCAGTTGAAGAAGGTTTCAGATATGTACTCTGCATGTTAATAAGACACATTTCCACAAAGCATTCATTTCTATAAAAGTTCTGCTACTCCATTAAATACTTTCAGTCAATCCCACAAAGGTTCCACTGCAGTGAGCCCCAGGCAAGTACCTTTTTGAGAGCAGTGTACACATCCATTTCCACCTGCAGTACAAACAGGTTGGAGGAACTGATCAGCTGCTTCATGAGGTTTATGCTGAAAAAAATCAATTGTAACAGGTCAGTGAGAAAAAGAAGGGGAGGTAGGGAACAGGCAACCAGCAGTAGCCCAGAAAGTGATCTGCAAGAGCTCCAGATTTGGGCAGAGACTGCCCTTCATCCCTGCAAGGGAAGTGCAGCCCCAGTACCTGAGCTCCTTGAAGAGTCCAACACTCTGGTGAGTCATCAGATTGTTCAAGAGCCACTCAAGGCACCTGCATGGAAAGCCAGCAATTAGGATCTCTGCTTGTTTCTTCTCTACATCAACATTCCTGCAACAGCTGCTTCCTCAGTAAATTCGCAGACAGTGCTAAGCTGGGTAGGACTGTGGATCTGCTGGAGGCCAGAAGGGTTCTGCAGAGGGATCTAGACAGACTCAATCAGTGGGCCAAGGAAAATGACATGAGGTTCAATAATGCCAAGTGCTGGGTCACCACAGCAACCCCCTGCAGCTCCAGGCTGGGGCAGGAGTGGCTCAAGAGCTGCTTGGCAGAAAGGGACTTGGGGACTTGGGTTGACAGCTGGCTGAGCATGAGCCAACCGTGTGCCCAGGTGGCCAGGAAGGCCAATGGCATCTTGGCCTTTACCAAGAATCGTGTGGCCAGCAGGACTAGGGAAGTGACCATCCCCCTGTACTTGGCACTGGCTGCACCTCAAGTGCTGTGTCAGTTCTGGGCCCCTCACTTAACAAAGGACACTGAGGCGCTGGAGCTTGTCCAGAGAACGGCAACAAGGCTCATGAAGGGTCTAGAAAACATGTTTTATAAGGAACAGCTGAGGGAGCTGGGTTTGTTTAGTCCAGAGGAGGCTCAGGGGGGAACCTCATCACTCTCTACAACTCCCTGAAAGGTTGTAGTGAGCTGGGGCTGGTCTCTTCTGCCACGCCTGCAGTGAAAGGACATCAAGAAATGGCCTCAAGCTGAAACATGGGAGATTCAGATTAGGTATTTTAAACTTTTTTTTCCCTGTTTGGGTGGTCAGGCATTGGAACAGATTGCCCAGGAAGGCGATGGAATCACCGCCCCGGAGGTGTCTGGATCTGGCTCTGGGTGATGTGGTTTAGTGGTTTCAGTGGTAGTGCTGGTTGGACTGGATGATCTTATAGGTCTTTTCCAACCTTGATGATTCTATGATTCTATCCTAAAAAACCACTAAAGCAATTAACCTGGTCATTATGGTACTGTGTGTAAATTCACTGTTAATTGGCAATGTCCAAAGCAGCTTGGAGACAGTAATTCTTACTTTTTCTTCACGGAGTCCAGCCCATACGTCCCTGCAGAATTATAATAACCACACACGGTTTGGGCAGTGATGGTTTCCTTCATTGTTTCACCACATTGCTGGATTAAGCCATCCTGCAGGGAGGAAAAAACACACAAACGCTCTGAGTGTTCATTTCCCAACAGGAAACGTCAGACACTGCTGTTCATACAGATTTTCATGCCTGAGCCATCCCCAAAGTCCCACAGGCTGCAGTGACTGGTGCTACACTGTTCAAAACATTTAAACCATCATTCCTCAGAAACACAGATGTTCCTTAAGAATATTTCCCATGAAAGAAAAGCATACTGAATGCCTCCAGGGTAGAGCAAGCAAGCTTCAAAACCTATTTAATCTACTTTCAGATATCACTCTCAAAGCACTTAATCTCACACCTCAACCTTAGTCACAGCATTTTTCAATAAACCCACTGCATTGTGTTTGGGTTTTTCCCCACTTAGCCTGAAAAGCTGATTCACTCCTCTGAGTGAAAAAGGCCATGTGGGCGAGGATATTCCGAACTGATTCTTTCCAGGTAAAGACAAAGATACTGGCATTTCTGACTCACGAGCTGCAGCATGCAGGCTGCTGCCAGCAGGGCGACCACGCGGCTGGGGTTTATCAGCACATCGTCCCTGTAGAGCGAGCCAAAAGCCACCTGCAGAGCTGCAAGGAGAACAAGAGTCAAGAGACACAACACTGAGCACGGGGCATTACAAGAGTCCTTAAAACCCCTTCACTGCACACCTTCTCTATGGTCTCAGTACTGGCTCTTTATCTAGAGCAACTGACCGGACAGGAAACACAACATGGGGCAGTAACCAATCCACTACTGAGCTCCCGTGAGTTAAACAAACTCTTCAGCACCCCCTGAGAGCTGTAAAACTGCACAAAAAGAAGCTGAACCTTATGAGCCTTCTCTGAGCATCATGAGGTTTAACTTAACCTCTCCCTTCAGGGTTTTGTTAAAATAAAAGGCTCCCACTTACCTTCTACGTCAATATTTTGATCAGGAATCTCCAACTCGATGACGTTCATGCTGGATTCTTTCCAAGAGCCACTGAACATACTGGAAAAGTAGCCTGACTGTACGAGGGAAGAGAGAAAAAGAACTCACCTAAGAGATTTCATCCCAATTAAAACTGCCAAAAGCAGCACATGGAGCCAAACATGGTTAATATTTACCTTTATGCAGAACAAAATATATTAAGGGAACTTTCACAAGCTAAAACATTCTGACAGACTCGAGGGATCAGTTGTAGTTGCTGTTTCTGACACTCAAAATGCCTACAGGAAAATTTGGGCTATGTGTGTGTAACCAGAGTAAGGAAAGAGTTTGAAAAGGCCAGAAAAAAACACACAAACTCTCTTCCCACAAACCACATCACCAGTGGGGACAGAATTAGTCCAAGAACTAAGTCCTTAAGGTTACTGGCAAACAATAAATCCTGCAGGCATTAGGGAATGCCAGTTTGGGAACAGGGGGGGGAAAAAAAAAGAAAAAAGGCATGCAAGACATACAAATTACTGTACAAGGCTGTAGTCTCATACCAAGGACACAGACACACACACCATTTACAGCAATATACCTTTTATTATTAAGTGAAAAGCACATAAAACTAGAATTTGAGGTTTCCATCCAAATGAAGGGAAAGATAATGCTCTACTAGGGTTCCTGATTTTCCTTCCCAGCAGCAGATGTGCCCATTATGAGAGGCTATCAATGAAGTTTACCTGAGAGATCAAAAAAATAAAGTCTATTTGTACAGCACCACATTCCCTGACCTCTTCCCTCAGCATTTCAGCTCAGGGCAGCAAATAACACAAAACCCAACTTTGATTCTGATTGTCCTTCATGGAACGCAAGGCAGTGCCTGGACAGAGCAGAGGAGCAGAAACAGCCAGGCTGAGTCTGTTCAAGGGCACAGAGGAGGAGTCACAACGGCATTAAGAGTAATTTACATGGAGTTACTTCTAACCTCCAACACTATTTTACCTACAGTACCGTAATTCCAATGCAGAAGAGTGCTCTGAAACAGAACCTGCCTGAGGAGAATGGTGAACTCCCCCAAAGCTCATCTCCCAAGAACACCACTCCGACAACAAGGCCTCTACAGACAACCCCACAGTTTCCAAACCCCACTAAACAGCTGCATCCACAGAAGGGATTTCACACCCACTTTGAGTCACCAACCGGTGCTAAGGCTGCAGCAGCAGCTTCACGAACTTGAGATGCAGCAACCACAGAGCCACAGCGACAGGAAACACCAGCAGCCTGAGGCCACACCAGCACTGTGCCCACCCTGCACAGCCCAGCCCTGACTGTCTCCCCTCCCTGGGGTCCAGAGTGGCAGTGGGAGCTGTGCCTGCCAGCTCTGCTCCTGCCACACCCCCATGGCCCCTCCAGTGCCATTGCTCCAGATCTGGCTCACACAAAGGACTCTCCTGCCTTCAGTTTATGCTTGTTAAAAGGTTCTCACACTCTAAAAAGAAAAGGCTGTTTCCTACAAGAAAGCAATGAAACACTTCCCTCGCTGGGGCCATGCACGTAACTGCTGAAGCTGCTCTGGAATTCTGGCATTGACACAGCAACAGCCACAAAAATTCCCAAATTCACTCCTCCTGTCACTTGTTGCATCAGAGAAACTCCAGCCACGTGCAGAGCACCTCCCGGTGCCACCGTGTCACACCCCTGCTCTGGCTCCCACTGCAGCTGACACTCCAGTGCCCTCCTGTGCAGGTACAGCACCTGACAGCTTCACATCAACTCCTGCCAAGGCCAGAACCCCTGAAAGCCACGGGCACAACTGAATTCTATGTTTGACAGCACACTCACGGCTCCTCCCCGCTTCTGCCACAGCAGGAGTGACACAGAGAAGAGACAGCAAAGCCAACAGCACCTCTGTGCTCCCAAAACACACACACAAAGGACTCCACCTGAACACAAGCCCAACAGAAAATGTTCGTGGAAACAGCATCTTTTTCGGATGTATGCACTAAGCTTTATTCCTTTTTAGAGTTCCTGAGCAAACGTTCCTCCTGCAGCAGCAGGGAAGCTGCAAGGAACCCTTCTGTGAAGGCTCATAACAATCACACAACAGCTACAGAGACCCAGCACCAGCAGTTCCCTGCAGGTCCCTGCACACAAGTCCAGTGGACAGTAAAACTGAGCTGGGGCACCACAGGCTTTACAAATCCCTTCGGGAAGTGCCTCCTTTGCTATGCAAGAATGGTCACATCACAGGAGCATCTCAGCCACTTGTTCAGCAAACAAGAACATGTTCTCAGGACGTCAAAGACAACTGTCAGGACTGTTTTCACAGAGGATGCACCAAGACTAAGAATAAAAAAAAATTAAATAAAATTGAAAAAATAAACAGTAAGAGAGAGAAGCAAATAAATTTTTCTAACATGAAGCTACAGCTCTGCTTCCCAACATTGCTAACAGGAGTTGGTTAACTGTCTGCATCTACAAAAAGACTTGAAGTCCTATGTATAAAGGGGGGAAAAAAAGGAAAGATGTCCAGTCATACTTCACAGGTCCCAGACATTCTTTTATTAAAAACACAGTTCCTACTGGGAGTTAGAAAGGTAACACTTACCTGACACAAATAAATCTTGTGCAAGTTCCACTCCTCTCCCAGAGCACAAATTTTGATATCACTGTTCTCCCCATTCAAAAACAGCGTCTGATAAATATATTTTGACGTGCTTTTCAATTTTTTCCTAGTAAAAGAAAAAAAAAAAAAAACAAACGAAAAACCACAAACAGTGAGACACACTCCTTCAAATTCTCCCGTTACAGCGGCAACAGTCGGTCTCAAGCCCTCGGGGGGTTCGTCCGGCCCGGCCCCACCGCCGTGCCCCCCCCCCCAGCACCACTTCCCCGTGCCCGCCGCTGCCGCCGGGGCCTTTCCCGAGAGCCCCGGAGCCACCCCCTGACCCGGGGGGCCCCATGAGAGGCCTGACCCCGACTCCTCTCCCCTCCAGCGCCCGCTCCTTCCTGCACGACGGGCTCCGAGGGGAGGCCGGGCCGGGCCCTCGAGCGTCCCCTCAGAGCTGCTCCTCCAGCCCGGCCCTGCAGCCCCCCAGCCCCTCCGCCCGGCCCCGGCCCGGCAGCTTCCCCAGCACCTCCGGCCCCCTCAAAACCGGCGGCCCCGGCGCCCCTCCCTCAGCCCCCCANTTCCTCTTGCCGCCCTTGCCCGCGGCCGCCGCCTCGCCCCGCGGGAGCCCGGCCTTCCGCCGCAGCACGCGGCTGCCCAGCGAGCCCATGGCCACTCGGCCGCCTCATGGGGCCGGAGCGGGAGCGGGGCCGGAGCGGGAGCAGCAGCTC
>VZTE01005679.1:217379-239187 GCA_013397775.1 Eulacestoma nigropectus | reverse complement strand
TCAGCCCCGGCCGGCGGCGGCCGCGGCCCCCGCGGCTCTGCGCCTGCGCGGGCGGGCCCGGGGTGGCGCGGGCTGATGCGGGCGGGCGCTTTCCTGCGCTGCGAGCGCTGGGAGCGAGAGAACCTTTAATGACTTAGTTAATCGTTTAAATTGATTTCTGGATTAATTGTTTTACTTAATCATAGCGAATACATATATATTAAAAGTAAATAGTGTGTTATTCTTAAGTTATTCTTAGCCAGCGTTTAGCAAAGTTGGCATAAGCCGCTTTTGTAGAAAGCTTGGGGAAATTACTGCAACTGTAAGTTTTGATAAACAAACTCTGATGTGCTTCAATGAACAAGGCCTGGGAGAGAGCCGTGTTGGTGAGGGTGGACATCTGGACTGCAGAATTTATGGACAACAAGGACAATTTCCAGAAACCAGAAGATGAAGAAGATACAAAGACTGAGTTTATGCGTTGCAAAGTCCTTACGGAGGTAAAAGATACTAAAAAGACTAAAAACGTGGACTAATGAGCATAAGAAGCGGCCCTGCCGCCGCTCCTCACCCCGCCGGCGCCCTGCGGCAGAGCACGGGAGTTCGGGACAAAACAAGTCTTTCCCTGTGTCCCCTCCCATAACACACCACCGGGACAAAAGGACAGGAACAAATTCTTTATTCGTTTTTCAGCACTCAGCAACTGACCCAAGGCACTGAAACCCAACCTGACCCAAGGCACTGAAACCCACCCGCAGCCCGAGCGCCTCCGCAGCTGCTGTGCCGTGCCGGGCATTTCCCTGTCCTGGGCAGAGCCCTCAGAAGAACTGGATAAAGCTCTGCCTCCTCTCCCGGCAAAAGTCAGGAATGTGTCTACAATGGCAGCCCAGAGAACGAGAAAGGAAATTATTTTATTGGAGGCCACAGAGGCATCTCCTATTCCAGCCAGCAGCAGCCCGTTCTAGAGGAAAATGAATGATGGAATTGGGGTGTAGCCACCTCAGTGTTTGAGCTTTGACAATGCAGCCTCAGCCTGATCCTTCAGAATAGGATTATACACCAGCAGTAAAAAATAAATTGCCAAACCAAAGCAGAATCCCATTTGGAGTGAAAACAGTGAACAGGCAGGTGTGTAGGGGGAAAGTCTCTCCCAGAGGTTGATGTGGAAGTCCAGGTCGGGCCCAGGCACAAACACGGGGTCCCTTAATGGAACTGTGACACGGGGCAGCTGTGGGGACATGTGGACAGGTGCCCAGGGAGGTCTGGGGCATTACCTCAGGGAGATTTGGGGAGGTGTCCCAGGAAATCTGGGGAGCTGCCCCAGCACCAGGCTGATGAGGTGGGGTTTTGGGGACAGGTCATTCCTTAAAAGGCACCATTCGAATGACATCTCTTTATCTAGAGCAGGGTTTGTAATATAACCCTAATTATTTATACTCCCATGATCAAGCAGGCAGAACAAAAGCACAGGGCTGCTCTAACCAGGGCAGAAAAAGGTTTTTCTGATGTCACCAGTGACAACTTCCCCACTTGCAGATCCACAGGCAACATATACATACAGTACAGCCAGGCTGTTAATGCTCCACACCAACAGAGGCAAGTTAATATGTAAACGTGCTTGTATTTTAGATATTTGGTTTGTGTTTTAATTCTACCCAAAAACTGAAGCAAACCCATGTTCTGCGGTCTCCATGTACCAATGAGGTTGGCTTTTCCCTGTGCAGCCTCTCACACTTTGCATCCAGGTTTGCTTTAGTTGATGCATTGTGCTGGTGAACACAACAGCAACGGGGCAGCTGGTCAGGAAACAACTTTTATACCTTTGGTTACAGCATTCTGTGTAAGATAGGCTTCACCAGCCCAGTTAGTAGGCAAATGGGTGTTCCAAGCATAAAAGTATATCAAAAGGGTCAACCAGAATGGCCACTATCTAACCAGAGCATGAACTAACCTAAGTCAATAATCAGAATAATTAATAAGGCATTTGGGAAAAAAATAAAAAGAAAGAAATCTTTATCATGATTGGGCTCGATGATCTTAAAGATCTTTTCCAACCTAAACAATTCTATGATCAGCTGCTTCCCATCACCCAGCAGGTCCCCCAGGCCTCCTTTAATCCTCCCCACCACACAGCCTGAGCAGAACCTTCCTGTAGTCCCCTGAGCAGTCTCCCTAGAGAGAGCAGAAAAAAAGGAACACCATTAATTTTGCAGCTCCATGGAAAGCAGGATTCCTTCCACCATAAATGTCTTATTGTAGTGTTTGTACCCTCTTCGACAATTTAATAACCAAGAACATTCAGGAAGGTTTTCAGTACATAAATGTAAAGTCTCCTTAATTCCACCTCCTCTAAAACACCCAAAAGGTGTTGAGAGGGTCTTCTTGAAGCTGCTTAGCAAATCCAGGTCTGTTTGTAAGATTCCAGAGCTTACCTTAATGAAGGAGTGGAGCGATTTCCCATACATGGCCAGGAACTCCCTCCTGATGTACAGCATGTCTATTTCCGAGCGGGACACCATCACCCGGATCAGCGTGCTGTCATCTGTGCCCAGGCCCTAAAGGAACAGAACAACCAGCTGCAGCTGCAAAGCACTTTGCACAGACCAATGACAGACGCAAAGGTTTGGCCTTCTGTGGAATCTGTTCCTAATCAGATCATTTTTGCATTAATGCAGGGATCCACTACCAGCTCTGAGCTTCCTGAAGGAAAAGAAGTCCACAGAAAAGCTCAGACTTCTTTTTTCCCCCAATTAACACAGTTTCTTTTTCTCTAACTGCTGTAATGGTACTGGCTCAAGCATGGAGAGGCAGGGGGGGAAATACCAAAAGCTCTTTACCTTCATGGATTTGTACAATCTTTCAGCAAAATATGCAGGTTTATTCCTCAAGCACTTTACTGTAAGGGAGACAAGAACAAGAGAATTAAAGCAAATAAACACTGAAGGAGAAGGTCTTCCAAACCCTTCCAGCACTTTCTCAGTGCAGATGTTTATTCTGTAAAAATGCAACTCAACAAGCACAGTACAGACATCCAGAGTCAGTGACCTGCTGTCAATCGATGTCTAGTGCACAGCAATAAAATATTTCTAAGGCTTTAAAGCTTCCAGACAGCAAATGTCAGCTGCCAAAGCATCCCTTGGCAGAGAAATATAAAGCACAGAGCCTTCTTACCAGGTCCTATCTGCAAAGATTAAAACACTGTGGGTTGTAAAACAGTGAAAAAGAATCTGCCTCCTGAAGCTCTGCAAACAGTCAGGGCAAGAGACAGTATCTTTAATTATTTAATTAGTTCGTAGACAAAGTTTAAAAGCAGGGAACTCACCCACAGCTAACAAAGCGTCCTCGAGGTCTCCTGACATCTCGGATTTAATGCTCTCTGTGATGTCCTTATTAGCAATCCCTCTGTACACATCAAAAACTAGGAGAAGAGTCGGATAAAAAGAGCCAAGTGAGCTGCTTCAGTGTGTAACCCCCGAGGATCACTTTGCAAGATCAAGCTCCTCATACTCTGTACAAACATTGCACCATTATAGTGACATTGTAAGCTAAATCAGGGCTGCCCCTCAGAAATAATTCATTTTAATTATTAGCTGTCTTGCTAATTAGCCAACCACTGCTGCTAGGATTTTCCAGAACTGCTATTTAATGCAGTTTCCATGCTTAGCTCTGTCCCATGGGAGTCACACTTCATTATCTCCAATTCACAGGCTAGAGCAAGTTGTATGGATGTTTTTCTCAACTCCCATTTTGTCTCAGGAGGGAATAAAATGGTCCAAAAGAATTGAATCAACTGGCCCCAAGAATAATCTGTTGTCTCAGGAAGGGATCACAATCAGTTAATGAAGAAGTACAAAGCTCCTACAAAAGTACTGTCCTCAAACAAGGGAAAAAATCCAGGACACCAGAGAGGTCCTACCTCTTAGCAGGTGGCACCTGCTCCGTGTGCAGAGGATGGACATGAACTGCACCTCATCTGTTCCCCATTTCTTCTCCCCAGCTTCATACAGGCACTTGAAGACATTATGAACAGACAAAGTGAGGATAATTGAGAACACCAGGTGTATGTAATGAGGCTTTTACTTCACAGAACCATCTGGGTTGGAAAAGCTCTCTAAGGTCATCGAGTCCAACCCTTCCCCCACACTGCCAAGGCCACCACTAACCCATGTCCCCAAGTGCCACATCCACAAATCTGTTAAATCCCCCCAGAGATGGGGACTCCACCCCTGCCCTGGACAGCCTGTGCCAGAGCTGGACAACCTTTTCGGGGGAAAAGTATTTCCTAATATCCAATCTAGTCTCCACCTAGGGCACTGCTGACTAGCACAGCTTCAGGCTTACTCATCTACCTTGAAAAAGAGGTCTAGAAACAGCAGGGATTCACCACACGTCACACATACAGACCCAGACAGTTCTTGCAAGGAAGCAAATTGCTACACACCTGAGCATCTTGTTGAGCAAGGGCCTCATCCAAAAATGTTCCCTCATCTCTGTTACCCTGTGGAGATACAAGGGTGAAAAAACTCATTTCAACAGAGCAACTAATGGAAGGAAGTCCTGCAAATTCCCCATTCAAAACCAGTTACTGGAGATATATAATGGGATTCTTAACATTGAATAGTGGGTTACAAATACCGTAAAATATGATTCAGAAGTGATTTGTTCTTCCTTTTGAACAAGCAGCCATCCACTTTAAATTAAAAAGAGCACATGGCATTAAGGCATGCCCACAGTGAGGCTGCTCTCCCTGCAGAAGCTGGTGTGAAATGCTGGTGAGGTGAAATTCAAGAGAAGTGAAATAACAGCCAGCCTGAAGCACCTCATCACAGAGTGAGAGATGTCCAGCAGCAGATTCACCCCCATTATTTCCCTGATCCTGGACTCACCGTCGCGAGGGACACGAGAACTCTGCGGAACATGGAGGATGTGTCAGAGACAATGTCGTCCTCGAGGGTGGAACCGTATTCTGCCAGAGCACACACACACAGCAGATCCATTACTAACAGCTCACAGGATTTGCTGAGTGGGAAGGGACCCACAAGGATCACCAAGTCCAACTCCTGGGCCTGCATAGAACCATCCCCAAGAGTCCCACCATGTGCCCAAGAACGTTGTCCAAACACTCCTTGAGCTCCATCAGGATTGCTGCTGTGACCACTTTTCTGGGGAGCCTGTTCCAGTGCCCAGCCACCCTCTGGGTGAAGAACCTTTTTCTAATATCCATCCTAAACTGTCCCCAGGATTTGAGTTGCCTCAGCAGTGCCAGCACAGGGGGACAGGCACTGCTCTGTCCTGCTGGCCACACTGTGACTGGGACAAGCCAGGATGCCCTTGCCCTTCTTGGCTTTCATCACAGCAATCCAGCCATCATATTGAGTGTTACAGGGCAAAATTAAGAAGTACAGCCAGCATAAAACTGGCAAAAGATCCACCATGGCCAGATGTCCAGCTGACAGACAGAACCACCCCACCCCCTCATATTTACACCAACTCAATTTCTGGGTGGAATTCTAGTCCTTGATGCTGACAGATCCTTCTCCTGCCTCTTCACACACCCCTGCACACACACAAGTGGCTTCTCAGCCAGTATGAAATTGCAGAGGGTGCTACATACGGGTTTTGTAGTTCTCGTTGATGTGCCGGATCTCTGCATTGGTGCGAGAAGCCAGGATTTCAATCAGGCAGCCTTCATCTGTTCCTGCTCCCTAGGGAATCGCAGAGACAAGAGCCAAGTTGTGACAGCTGTTTTGAAGGGCAACTACGACTTTTATTTATTATATTTAGGTTAGTAACAAATTAATAATTAATATACAATTATGCCATTGCATACTGAATTGACCATAACTCATGCAACATAAAAGAAGATTTCCAAACCTTTAGAGCCCTCCTCAGTTCATGCACGTCATACATGGTGGTAGGAGTCATCAAACCAACGATCACCCTTTCAAAATTCCCACTCAGCTCAGACTTCAAGTCATCAATCAAATCCTAGAAGACAGAAAGAGAAGAAAGGAGAAGAATACACGGCCTTTGAGAAGAGGAAGAACTCATTCACCACTTTTCTTCATGCTCCAGCCCTCCTTGGATGAATAGCTACTCTGAAGTGAACAAGACCAAAAAACACTTGGCCAAGGAAAGCTCGTGCTCAGTGCCAGTCATACTCTTGTGGAGACTGGGATGTTCTTCACATTTCACCTAAGTGATGAAACGCAAAAAAGTCCACATCTCCCAGTTAGAGCCACAGCCACTGATCTCTGAAGAGACCTACCCTGCCAATAGTGCTTTTATAGGTGATCAGAACTTGCTGACGTTGGGAAACGTTCAGTTTGGTCAAGGTGTCAATGATGGCATCTTCATCTGTGCCTGGAAGGAACCAATGAAAACCAGTCAAGCTGCTTGTACCAGAACCAGAGGCCTGCTCTGGCCTTGCCCAGGGTGGGCCATTGGCCACACAACCTTATACAGATCTTTGCACAACCTGGGCCTCATCTGTGGACAAGTGCCTCAGCCCAGCAGCAGCACACCACAGGAGAGAGAAAATAAGAGCCTGACTGAGGATGTTTTATGGCCAAGACTTGGATTTCCTGAAGGAAAAGGGGGGGGGGGGGTTTAAGTTGCCCAATTCCCTCCAATGCTCTCACAGGGAAGTGAGGTGATGCAAATGGCTGAACTTCCCCTCCAAAAAACCACCTGTAAAAACCTTCCCAACCGTCAGAGCTAAAAAAGAAGGTGCAACAGTGGAGGGAGAGCAACTTACCAAATCCCTTCATGGCCTTCCTTAGTGCCTGTGCTTCTTGCTCAGCACTGAAAGTTGAGATGCCTTTGACTGTTGCCTAAACCCATAGGAGAGGAGTTATGGAAAGTAGTCACCAAGTGAGACATGCACAGAGTAGAGTGGAATTTTTAAAAAAAGACAATTCAAAAGATGCAAACATCTTTTTTGGAAAGTGGCAGCAAGTAAAGTCCACCCACCAAACATGAGTGGTTTTATACCAGGTTCCACCCTATCCTATAAAGAAATAGTTTGTTCTAGAGGGACTTCCCAGCCACATAAGAAATAAGCCACAAGGACTTAACTGAAAGGAGAAAATATCTTAATGAAACTGCCCATGGAGTATCTGCTTTCCAGTTAAATAAGGGCACACAGCCTGACATCTCTGTTCAGTCCAGCTTCTTCCCAGCAGTTTTCCATGTAAATCATAGAAGAGGCTGTTCCCACCAAAGCCCCATTCCTGACTTCTTTAAGGGCAGTCAAGGACCATCATTCTGTTAAACAGCACACCAAGAAGTGCAGTGTTTTACCCGAAATGGTGATTCACAAACAGGTTTCTCCTGCCTCTGGTCCAGTGCCATTTCTGGGGAAATACACTTTTCTTACAAATCTCTTTGTGTTCCCAAGAAAATCATCAGCAAAAACACTAATTAACATTCAATGGGCAGAAAAATGTTCCCCTGTCTCTGGAAGTGTTCCAGGCCTGGCTGGACAGGGCTTGGAGCAGCCTGGTCCAGTGGCAGGTGTCCCTGCCCATGGCAGGAGGTGGAACTGGATGACATTTAAGGTTCCTTTCAACCCAAACCATTCCAAGATTCTGTAATGACAACCACAGAAATGGCTGCCTTGCAGGCTCAATCTGGAAAGAATAATATATCCAGGAAGTTTTTCTTGAGAAATTAATGTTCTTTGAATTACTATCTGATCAGGTTTTAAATTAACTCCCCAAATGCAAAAGCCTGTATGTGTGGGTCATTCTCCTCTACAATGAGGAAGCAAGAGAGAGGCGATAAATTCACCCCCTTGAAGGGACAGACAGTGACAGTGTTCTTCCTGCTGTGTCCTTATCTGAGCTACACTCCCCACGTTTATCAGGTCAGAGCAAAGGCTTGGCACAGCCTGGCACAGCAAACACACACACTCACCATCGTGCTCGGATTTGGTCAATCTATTTTTGTCTGTGTCCGGGGCACTTAGACAGCTGTAATAAAAAACACAGGGAGTGTTAGTTTTCTAGCAAATAATTAATAGAATACACCTTCCCTTGAAGGTTAATGAAGCTGGCTGAGTAACCATCTAATTCTTTGAGGACTAAAAGCAATATTGAACAGCCCAAGTGAACGCCCAGAGCAGCTTCCCGGAGTGTCCAGCCCTGCTTTGCGCTGAGCAGAGGCTGGATCACGACAGCACAGGGCCAGGGCGAGGCTGGAAGGGATGTGGTGGACAGGCAGGTGATTAGCACTGGTAATTTAATATGATTCTTCTCTATTGCCAGACTGACAGCCTGGCTCAGGCTACAAGGAGAAGCAGACAGTGTTGCCCTGGGAGCAAAGAAAATAGACTTGATTCCCATGTCCTTCAAAACACATGGCTTTGACCTTGGCAAGTGAGAGCCTGAGGGTGAAGCAGGGTGAGGGTGAAGTAGGGTGAGGGTGCCCACACAGCCCTAAGCCTTCATAGACCCTCCTGGGAGGCAGAGACATGGTGGTGTAGGTGAGCACACAAAGGATAAGCTCACTTGAGCACTGGGCAGGAGAATTATTTTCCCTCTTAATATTTTAATAGAACATTTTATATTCAACATCCCCTCAGTTTGGTGCACTGTGTCCTTCCTTGCAGGGCTGCAGTTTTAACTGACAAAACCCTCGAAAAACCCCAAAGCTTACTTGCCATCTGCCCAGGGTTATTAGTTCTGTTCATAATTTTGTTTTCAATCATAGAGCCTTTGCATGAACACACCCAAATTTTCCTGTATCCCTGATCACTTGACAAGATGTCACGTACCGGGACAAGGTTCACTTCCCCACAGCTCAAGTTTATCCCAGCATCTCAGGAGAGGAGTTAGGAAAGGCAGACTCAAAGAGGTATCTACATACAGTAGGGTTGAATTAAAAAAAAAAAAAATTCAAAATATGCAAACACAGTGACAGCAAGTAAAGTCCACCCACCAAACGTGTGGTTTTATTCCAGAGCTGAGTGAGTTCTCTCATTAAAGCCCTGAAGCAGAAGCAGAGGTGCCAGCAGCGAATGGCATCTCTCCCGAATTCTACTCGTCGTGCTTAATAGCTGCTATCCATGAGCCCAGACAGTTGTGCAAGAACAGAAGCGTGTTTGCTCATACTCCACATGACTCCTACAGCCCTGGGTGTGCTGTTCCGGCCAGTTAACTCTCAGTGTGGCACTTGCCATGGATGTGTTAGGCACAGGCACTCCCGGGTGCACCTCTACATTACTACTCCCTGTGCAATCAGGCAACATACGGCAATTAGTAGTGTTGAGTTTGCTTTCTTTCATCTGATCGTAAATTCCAGTGATCACATTATGACCTAGACCTCAGAAAAGTCATCTTTGCTCTTCTCTAGTCTTTTACAGAAGTAAAAAGCCAATTTTATTTACTTTAGTCAAACACTAAATGAAGGCTTCAAATCTCACTGCTGTTTTTATGATGCAGTTTTACCATCCAGCTGGTTTGTACACAGAAGCAGGAATATCAGACAGGCTGGTTTAGCAAGTCAATTAGAGGGCAAAATAAAGGTCAGTAGCAAGGGAAAGGGAAGCAGAGAAATTCTGAATGCAAATGAGCTGGTAGAAGGAAACCAAACCATGAGGAGAGGCTGCATGCACTGGATTCAGGGCAAATGCTCTCACAACATCCATTTACAGCAGAAATACCACATTGAATATTGACTGCAAGACTCTGATTTCTTCACCCTGTGAACATCACTGGGAATTGAAAGAGCAGAGCACTGAAAAGGCAGCAATGCAAACCCCACTGCTCAATCTCCAAATGCTGGTTTGTTCCTGGTGCATTTCTGTGTGAGAATGAGCCACTGAAGTTACAGGTGGGAGAGCTCAGCAGTTCAGCCAGGCTGTCCAGCAATGGCCCCTGTAACCCTTTCACAGCTGAAGGGGTCTGCAGGAACTGCTCATGCTGGGGCTTTAGATGAATGAAACTCTCCTAAGCCACCCCTTGGCAAGCAGAGAGAGAAAGGAATTGCTCAGCAGATTTGCCAGCGCTCAGCAGCTTAACACAATTCCTGGCCTGCAGCTCAATCAGGGAAAACAGCTTCAGGATAGGAACAATACTTCAGTCTGTGTTTTGAAGAATTAAACTATGCATGCAAGAGTCAGCCAGCCAGTGCTATGGTCCCAATGTTATTTACTTCACCCCAGAATAAAGGCCTGGTACAGTAAACATGGCTTAGAATAGGCTCAAAACGCTGTGCCCAGGTGACAGAGTGCAAGTGTAGGAGGCATCCCTCCCATTACTCAGTTTTTTTTCCACGGATGATCTTTTCCTGGCAGCATTCATCAGCTAATCAGCCTGTTTCAAATCCGTATCAACGTCCTCTAAAAGCTGAATCCAGAATAAACTTAATTTATTAGAAAAGTGCTGAGACTATCACGTGTGCTGGCCAGTTCAAGTTTAGGCTTGCACACAATCAGGTTTTCCTGAGTGTGCTCAGAGCACACTCACAGGAACCAGCAAGGAAAGCTTCCAACAGCTTAAGAGGATATAAACACAGGGCATTTCCCCCCCAGTTTGAGCTCGCAGCGTTGCCAGTCCTACCCCTCGGATCTGGATGGAAACCCACCGCTTTGCGACCCTTTTCCTTGCGAGGCAAACACTGGACTTGTCTGACGAGTTCCTTCATTCGGTGCACATTTACCCAAACACAACCCACACCCTGCGCCGGATCAGCTTTTCCACAGCTCCGTCACGGCCAGCTGTTCCCGGTGTGCGGGATGCAGCCCTGGCTGTGCTCCCGGGGTGCCCGGGCTGCGGCTGGGGCTCGCCGCAGGGTCACTGACTCCGAGTTTGCAGCTCAGGAAAGGATCTCCCGTCTGCCACGAGCCCCGAGCCAGCTGAAATATCCCAGCGCCTCTCACATACTGGCCTTTATCTGGCCGCTGCCCTCAAAAGGAATAAAAATATGATTTTATAGCCTTGTACGCCTCATTCAGCCTGTGCGCCCACCCCGAGCCGTGCCACCCCGCGGCCATGCCCTCCGCGCTCCAGCGGCCAGCGAAGAGGACACGCCAGCCTGGGCACGGATAGGAACCAAAACACGCACTCCCTGTGCCCGGGAAGGGTCAGCCCTTCCTCCATCCCACAACTGCCCCCTGTCCTTCCTCAGCCCCGGCCGGAGCCCCCGGGCTGCCCCAGTGCCTTGGCACCGCGGGCATCGCCCAGCCCGGGGGTGCCACTCCCGCACTGCCGTCACCGCAAAGCGGGGATGGCGCTTGGCACCTTCCCAGGCACCCCCAGCCGTGCAGCCCCGTCCCCATGCCAAGGGGGATCCTCAGTTCGCTTGGCACTCACCTGCTGTCCCACGCGGGTCCCTGGCAGAGGTGGGGAGAGCTTTGGTGGCTGTCCTGGGTGGCTGTCCCCGCCCTGGAGACACGCGGCAGTGACGTGAAGGAGCTCCAGCCCTGCCCTGCCCATCCCTAAGCGGTTGTAATCCAGAGCAGGGAGACGTTCCCCTGGCAGCCTCACCAACATTGCACTTTTGGG
Source organism: Eulacestoma nigropectus (assembly GCA_013397775.1). Classification (NCBI taxonomy): domain Eukaryota; kingdom Metazoa; phylum Chordata; class Aves; order Passeriformes; genus Eulacestoma; species Eulacestoma nigropectus. The sequence continues at coordinate 227,701 of VZTE01005679.1, read as the reverse complement.
ATGTAACCGCAAACTGCGCTTTTGGGGTTACACGGAGGTTACACGGCAGGTTGGGACGGCTTCCGCGCTCCCCGGCATTCCCTGTAAAATCCCTGGGAACAGAGGGGCTCTGGCTGCAGGCTCTGGTCTCTCACTCGTGTCTGCGGCAGGGCACACGCGAGGGGGGAGCGAGGGGGACGACGGCGCGGAGCACACAGGCAGCAACATCCTCGAGCAAGAAGTCCTGTTCCTCCCTTGGTGTTTGTGGGGATTTCTCATCTGTATCGTGCCTCCTCTGCTCCCCCAGCACCTCTCTGGATCTTCAGCATCCTCACCCCTTGTCTAAGAACTCTGCATTGCAAATAGCCATGGTTTCAGTAAGGATGATTCTTTGCATAAAGATTATTCATTTTGCCCCAATAAATGGCAGTGCCCTCAAGCCAAAGCCCTTCAGGCAAAGGGACTTCACTTTTACCCCGATGTGACCCTGCCAGGGTCAGCCACAGACATGATCACAAGGCTGACAGAGGGAAGTCGGCCTTGCAATAGACATATCTTGTCTTCAAGTGTTTATCCTCGGGGCCTTTGGTCTCCTCTGATGCCAAAAGTGCTGTTATTATCATGGGTAAACCAGACCTCTCAGTTTTCTTCCAGCTCATACGACAGCCTGTCTCATCCCTGTGCCTCTTTGCACATGCTTGTTTGCTGGAAGGGACCTAAATTTAGCAGCTTGGATGCAGGCAGGCTGTGCCCCAGTGAGCATGTCTTTGTGGTTTATTTATTACAGCTCCCATTGCAGCTCAGCCTCCTAAAACAGCTCCACAGAGCCCAGCACCTACTGCTGATGCAAGGGGACATGGACCAGGGGAACAGAAAAACCAGGTTCAAGCCTCAAGCCCTCTCCTTTTCCAGTGCAGAGCCTCTTTCCTTGCAAAATCTGGCACTGGACCCCGACCAGGATTCAGTGTGGACCAGCATGTTATAAACTGTCTCTGAGGAGAAACTCTTCTCTTTCCTACATCTGTGAAAGTTTCCATTCTCATCTCTTCTTCTCACGTCAGCAGTCCCTGCTCTGGGCCCATTTTAATCTACCAGCAGAACTGCTGTGTTTCTCCATCTTACGTTGCCAGTGATTTTTTTAGCCTGTGTATTTTCATCCTTCTGTTTTCTTCCCAGTCTCTTCAGCCCCCAGGACTGGAAGGCTCTGTCACTGCAGCCACTGATACATGCAACAGTAATTTTTAAGACCATGAGTTATTAATTTTCTTTACAAATTATTTATCTTTTAAATATTGCACCAATCCTGCCATTCATGATTTTCATAATTTAACCTTTTCTTCCCCCCTGGGAGAGGCACCAAGTAGGAGGAATACTTGAAGATGTGTTTGTGTGGATGTTTTTGGCCACCTGGAATTAGTCATGTAAGTGTAGTCCATTCAGCAGCCAGATCCTGACGCAACACACAGCGTTAAGTTCCCTGTAATCTTGGCTGGTTATGGGTGCTGGCTCCAGAGCCATCTGATTCAGTCACGATTATTTGGACTAGAAAGAAGAAAAAAAAAAAAAAGGCACAGAAGCTTCTGAGCATGCTGAGAGTTGGCTGAGCTTCTCTGGAAGGTGGATAGAATGACAGGGGATTTAGGGAACCCTGTTGTACCTTGCTACAGGAGCTGCTCCCTTCAGGAGGGAGAAGGGTTGCTGCTGTATTTTCCTACACAAGGTTCAGGTGACAAAGCTTTGTCTCTCCAGGAGCTCTTTGTAGGGTCTGCTCAGCTTTCAGCTTTGTCTTCATCTCTGAAAGGACGGAAAGGCTATGGTTATCCTTCAGTATCTCCAGCTGAAGCACTGGCTGGCACAGCTTTGCTGTCTTTGCATCAAAAGAGGGACAGCAAGGGACAAGCCCACAGTCCCTCTCCGTGCAGTGACAGAGTGCACTGCCCTTCTATTCGTGGATATTTTGTTTGTCTCGTCAATTATTTTAACCACCCTTATTATAAAGCTCTCAACCCCCCAGACTTTACTCAGTTACACACATGCTTTCTATTCCCATTCCATCCTGCTGTTCTCCCATCTACAAAAGACCTAATAAAAATAAAAGTCACAGAAAAACAGGGAGGGCAGTGTGCATTAAGTAAATAAATTGAGCTCAAGCAGCAGCCAATTAGGAAGGGGATATTTATTCAAAGTCCCACAATGAGAACAGAGCTGAACCTCTAGAAAATGGCAGCATTTGTTTTTGCCTGAAGGACCTGACCTTTTAAATTTGCACCTCAGAGAGCAAAGGAGTCTTGTGCTAGGAGGAGAGATTTTCAGTGTCCTTTCATTAGCCGGTACCTGCCTTTAGCTTTAGAGAAACAGCCTCACCTCATTCACTGAGCTCCAAATTCTGACACTAATGAAGTCATTCACCAAGTGAGGGTCAGAATTTGGGCCTTTGGGAATTAAGCAGGTGTTTTTAGGAGGTTCATAAGGGAAGTGCTCATTTTCATACCTGACCACTGGCAGTTTGCAAGCAGCAGCCCCTTAAAATGGGGTTATTTAAGGGTTGCACAAGTGCTGTGGGAGTGTGTTGGATGCTGTAGCTCAGTCAGTGTTGTCTCCATAGCAGCAGTACCCGAAGGTAGGGTGGAGGCTGAAAACCAGTCCTTGCTTTTCTAAAGCACTGAGTTCTGTGTGCTTGTAAGAGGGTAAAGAATTCTCACATTCCGTGTATTAATATCACAATAGTCCCAAAGTGAACTGCAGTTGTTAGGGCTCACTGCAGAGATCCAGGGGCACTTCTGACCTTAGAGCAAGGGTGCGTCCTTACCTGCTGTTCAGCACCGTGTGAGGTGAAACAGCCATTTCCACAAGTCAGAGGTGTTTTGGGAAGAGGTGGTTTGGGGAAGACCTTTAGGAAGAGGCAGCATGGAGCTTTTGATCTATGATTGGCGTAGAGCCCTCTTAACACAAAGAGAGGAAGGAAGATGAAACACTCCCAGACAAGGGAGCAGTAAGCAGTACTGTAAGGTAAGCAGTGCTTATTTGAGGTGGGAAAACGGAACTATTCCAATTCACGTAAGAAATTAGAGTGCTCTTAACTCTTCATAACCATTAGAAACACTGCTTCTGCACTCAGTACTGTCAGGGGAATGTGCAGCACTCTCCCTTTTAGCAATCCCGGCAGGATTTAGAAGCCTGAGCACAGCATACCAGCACTGCCATGCAAGTCAAAGGCTCTCTGGGTAGATTACATAAACATAAATGTCACACAAGGCCAAGAAGGAACTGGGGAGCAGAACTGATTTGAGAAAAATCCTGTAACCCAAGATGCCTTTAAAACAAGAGACCACTTGGACACGGGGACCCACATGCCTTAGACAATAAGCTGTAAGGGGAGACAGCAATGAGCACTGCAAGGATGAGACAGCCAGGAGTCGAATTCCTGTTTCAAGTGTGCTTCAATCACCAGGTTCTTAAGGTGGGGATGCTCGTGTGTTCTGCAGGCAGGCACACAGCAGGGGATCCCGGATGCTCTCACAATTCCTCACGCTGACAGCTCTAACAGCATCTCGGATGCGGGGGGCTCTCCACATTGCTGTCCCCCAGCATATGCTGTGCTGACACTGCCTCAGAGATGCCCACCCACTCTGCCTTTCTCCCACAGAGAAACTGAAGGCTGCACTTGGCCACAGGCCCAGTCTGCTGTTTTCTTTTTTTCACTAAATCTATAAACAGCAGGGAATGCAAACATTCCGGGGCCATCGGTGGTCTGATGGCTTTGCTGGCTGCCTGTGTCCATGAATCCATCCAAAGGGGAACGGGAGTCGGCAAATACCTCCAGAGTGGGGTTGTGAGAATGATTAGGCACTTGTGGGGTGACATTTTTCCCATCAAAAGAGCCCCTTGCTGTCATACATTTTGTCTTTTGCTTTTGATCCTACTTGTATTGTTTCACTTGCTGTTCAAAGTGAAAACAGGGCTGCTATAACATCTCCAGCAGGGCCTGAGGCACAGGCTGTGGCAGAAGAGGCACAGGAATCTTCACAGGATCTACGGCTGCCTGCTAAGCCATTCCCATGACTCCCTGAGAGAGCTGGACTGCTTCCCTTATGGAAACAGGCTGAGTTGGAGTTATTCAGCCTGGAGAGGAGAAGGCTCTGGGGAGAACTTGGAGCCCCTTCCAGTGCCTAAAGGGGCTCCAGGAGAGCTGGAGAGGGACTTTGGACAAGGGTCTGGAGGGACAGGACAAAGGAGAAATGGCATCCCACTGCCAGAGGGCAGGGTGAGATGGGATATTGCGAAGGAATTCTTCCCTGTGAGGGCGGGGAGGCCCTGGCACAGGGTGCCCAGAGAAGCTGTGGCTGCCCCTGGATCCCTGGAAGTATCCAAGGCCAGGCTGGACGGGGCTTGGAGCAGCCTGGGATAGTGGAAGGTGTCCCTGCCCATGGCAGGGGTGGCACTGGATGGGCTTTAAGGTCCCTTCCAAACCCAAACCATTCCAAAATTCTATGAATTACACTGCTTGTTGTGCTATAGCCTGTTTACATGAAAGACAAGAAATGGGCTAGAGACCACTGCAATTGCATTTACATTACAATTCTTGTACAAATATAACAGTTTTCTTTTGGACAGCTACTCCCCATCAAGACTAACTGATACAGTTTAGGCCCCAGACCTCAAGGCATTTGCCAGCTCCATGGAGAGCCACTCAGTCAGGGAAATTCCCAGTGGCCTGTGGAAGCTGTAGATTATTTGTGGCCCCTCCTTCCCCAGAGTTGCAGGCTATGAACTGCTACACCATTGCTTCCAGCAGCTTTAAATGCATTATCAAACTTAAATTTCATTTAATGGGCTTAATGAATGTTTACTTTAATTAGCATACATATAGTTCTGAAGAGGAAATTAGTAGCTTTCACTTTTTTCTTCTTAATTAATATCTGCCTCCATGTAGTTTTATCTTACTTAGCTGCTCTGTAATTTGGCCATAACCCAGCTCTAGGGGATGGAAACAGAGCTACGACTGCCCATCTTAGGATGACTTCTCCTGACCCTGCATTTAAACAGAAGAGAGCAAAGGGTGTAGGCAGAGACCCCAGTGAGGTAGCTTGGGGCAGGAGGAGCCCCAACAGGATCCTGACACTTGAAGCACAGCTGCTAAATCCCTTCTCAGGGAGAATCCAACCTGCAAATTTCCCTTAGTGTAACAACAGCTGCTCTAAAGGAGTGTGGAGCTGTGGGGCAAAGTCATGCTCCTTGAGAAACACGGCTCTTTCCCACCCTGTGCTCCATCCCCTGGCTGTACGCAGGGTCAGTCCAGGCTATTGCATCCCACGTGCATGAGCCTGCAGAGCTCAGTCAGCTCCATTATTTCTGGGTGTGCCTACTAGAGTGCCATTACCGTGGATGGAAGACGTTGGCTTCCAGCCACAGGAAGCAGAGCCATTGCTGGAACCCGTGAGGAGGTCCTGCAAAGGCAAACAGGAGCATCAAGGAGGTGGAAACTTCCAGTTTTTAAACACGTAAAATACAGGTCTGAGTTTTGGAGTCTTTTTGTTCCTCAGCCCAACTCTGAACCCAGTAAAGCCCAGCTCCATGATAATGTGCTTGAGAACTGACCTTTTCTTGGGGGTGATGAACAGTGATGGTTTTTCTGATCATACTAGTAGTGCACAACTACGCACTTGGAAAGAAATCCTTGAAATCCAGAAAATCAAAGGCAGAGAGATGGATAGAACAGTGGCTCTATTCTTTAGCTGGTGAGAAGCTCAACAGAATTTTTTGCAGTAAATGTATGTTTAAAGAGACATAGAATTGTGGAATGGGTTGGGTTGGGAGGGACCTTAAAGCTCATCTTGTTCCAAGCCCCATGGGCAGGGACACCTTCCACTATCCCAGGCTGCTCCAAGCCCCGTCCAGCCTGGCCTTGGATACTTCCAGGGATCCAGGGGCAGCCACAGCTTCTCTGGGCACCCTGTGCCAGGGCCTCCCCGCCCTCCCAGGGAAGAATTCCTTTCTTATATCCAATCTGAGTATCTCCTCTGTTACTTTGAAACAGTTACCCCTATCACTGTCTGTCTGTGTAAAAAGTGGCTCCCCCAACATCCTTATCAAGATAAACATAACCATGTCATTAAGACTTAATTATTATGCGGTGAATTCAGGAAAATGTGACCATTGCTTTGTTTCCCCTGGACAGTTAAGTGTCACCAAGCACAGGAAGCTGTGCCGGCTCTTTTCTCCGTCGTTGCCGCTCCTCGAGCTCTCCAGAAGGGGCCAGTGTGCCCTCGCCTTTCGGGGACCGCAGGAAACCTGTCCAGGCCTGTGTTTTTATTTAGAAAATGCTGAGCTGTCTGGAAAGTTTGATGAAGAGGGATGCAGCTGTATTAATGTGCTTCTTCCTGGGGATTTGAATACATTTTCTGAGCAGTGCAGGAGAACCAGGGATCAGGGAGACAATGCGCGGGGAAGCAGCTCTGCTGACCGCGCTCGGATATTTTAAACCTCGCGTCATGGGATTTTAGCAGCTTAAAATCTGGTCTTTAGGACTGAGCGCATTAGTCAGACTGAGGTTCCTCTTTGCAGCAAGACAAGTCTGGGAGCACTCTGGAGTTGCTCCGGGCTGACACGGGAGAAGCACCAGGCCATGTCTGTGCTGCAGCCACTGATCAGCTTTTTCACTTAGAGCTTTCAGGCTCAGCTCCCCCTGATCCCTGTGAAGGTCACTTGGATTGCAGCAGTGCAGCCAAGCCTTGTGCTGCTGGAATAAAGAATCTCCTCAGCATCTGCAGCTGGGGATGGCTCCCGCTGTGCTTCTGCTCCCCAAAATGGTCATGGATGGGGTTTGTGTGCCTGTGGGCTGAACATCAGAGCCCCCAGCCATGCGTGGGTCTGACACTCCCTGCATTGCACTGCAGGTATGGTTAAAAAAAGCCCTCTCAGAGCCAGGGAGGAGGCTCAGCAGTGCATCTGCAGCTCCCTGCACGCAGTGGCTTTTATCTTCTTTAGCTGGAAATGAGTCATTTCCCTGTACTGTACAGAGATGCCCAATCTCCTTGGAAATTGTTCAGTTCTGCAGAGCCCCCAGAAATCCCCCTTGATGGGACCCGATTTTTGCACTCGGTGTTCTACCTCAGTCTTGAGAGATGCCTGGGGATTTTCACAGGTTAGAGGAATTTAAAAAATAATTTAAAATGATGGATAGAAGCAACTGAGACTTTACTCAGTTCATATTTATTCCAAAGGGCATGTGAACCTTCCGTATTGACCACTGGCAATTAATTCATCACAGAGCCCCAAACCACAGCCAAGCAGCTTTCATGCAAATTAAAGCCTGCAAAATGAAAAAGGACTGTTTTCACAGGTGTGTTGGCTGCCTGGCTGAAATGACTGCAGTTCCAGCTGCGCAGACTTGGGGTGTACTTGGAAATGAGGTGCAGTCAGGAGCCACCCTACAAATTATGGGTGACTAAAGGTGGTCAAAGCAGGACTTTGAGGTCTGCAGGGTGGGCTTGTGGGCCCTTACCTCTAACACCTGCTGAGGACAAGGATGGTGGAAGAGGCGTAGCATTAGCCACAGTGAAGAGGCACAGTGGCTCAGCAGAAAAACAACTGTACAGTGACCTGCTGTCAGATCTGCGTATCCAGGTGCTAAATGTTACCACCAGCAATTTTACTTGCCTGTTCTGAGAGCCATATGCATCTTAAAACTCTTCAAACACTGTGAGGAAAGACCAATTAGATCCATTTACAACATGCTGATCCAATCTCACTGGCATTGCTGGAAGCCCATGACCAAAGTGAGGCCAGATGAAGAAAAGGGCTGTGTGAAGGGTAAACATTTTTGTCATCCCAAAGTCACCCGGCCTGGCCTATCCGCTGGGAACACGGGTTGTCAGCAGGATGGCTGCAGTTATTACTGTAATACAGGAAATAATAGTCATTGGGAAAATGGGACCATGCTTTGGTTTCCTGTTCCATCCCAGTCAGAGGGGAGGAAGGAGAGTGGTGTGTCACAGAGGTATTCATTTGGCAGCCACGTGCTGCTTGGGTTTTGTATTCTAGGGCTTCATTCTGGAAAAACCAGTTTTTGCCATTTTACCATTTCCCTCTGCTGTTTGAAATCCCAGCTCTGGCCTTCAATAATGCATGCCATAGGCTGGGAAAATCTCCTGATTTCTGAGGAAAAAATGCTGAAAAGAACCCAAAGTGCATTTAAAGTAAGTTTCCCAATATTTGAGCTAAACGAAACCTTTCCAAAGCCTGACCCAATGGCTTTGGGCTCTGGAGGAGCTGCAGTGCCTCTGATGAGCAACTTGCCAGTAGTCAGGCAGGCAGGAGGAGGAAGCTGTAATTTAACAGCAAATCCAAGGCACAGGCTTTACAAAACCAGCTACCAGGTGTAAAACACTAAAGACATTTTGAGGGCTTGGGATATCTGTTTTTAGGATTTTTTTGAGGCTCTCAAAGCAGGCGCTAGCAGGGCCTGTGTGAAGATAAGCCTCATGCTTCAGGTTAATCCCAAGATGTCACAGCAGTGGCCTTTTATTATTATATCACAAAAAACATCGAGTTTAACGCATTATTTCAAAGATAAACGTAAATACCCGTCACCACGCAAAGCCCCAGTGTGGGCCGTGGTTCCTCACGGACAGGATTTCTGCACTCATCCCTCGCGGCGAGGAGGACACAGAGATCCCGGGCCCCGTCCGCTGTCCCTGGGGCGGCCCCCGGTCCCGGCCGGTCCGAGGGCGACCCGGGCCCGGGCGCTCCGCCACAGCCCCCTCACGGCCCCGCCGGCACAGCGCCCCCTGCCGGCCAGCGGCGCGCGGCACGCCGGGACTTGTAGTCCCCGCCGCCCCAGGGCACCCCCTCCGCTAGCGACGCGGAACTACCGCTCCCAGCGCGCAGTGCGCGGCGCCGCCATCCCGCCGAGCCCCCGCTCCCCCTCCCGCCGCGCTGTGGGGCGGGGGGCGCTCCGAGCGCTCCGGGGCAGGACACTGTGGGACGCGACATCCCGGAACGGGGCCGAGCGGGACGGGACGGGATAGCCCGGGACGGGACACGCCGGGGCGGCGAGGCCAGGCCAGGCCGGGCCCTGCAGCTGGCGGAGGCGCGGGGGCGGTGCTCCCGACGGCAGCCGGGACTTCCTGTGACGGCCCATTTCCTGGTCGGATGGGGCCGGCGGGGGGCGGCGGCGGGCTCGGTCCCTGTCCCTGACGGGCTCGGTGGCCGCCGGTGACGCCGCCAAGCAGCGATGCGGGCCCCGGGCCCTGCCGGCAGCCGGCCCCCGCCGTGACCCGGTGGGGCTGCGCACGCCGGCCCCGCGGGGCGCATGGAGGCACCCGCCGTCCTCTGCGAGGTACCGGGCAGGGTCCCTGTGGGTCGGGGCTCGCCGAGGGGCCCGCGGCGGCCCGCGGGGGTAACGCCGCGCCCCCGTTGTCCCCTGTGGTTTTGCAGGTGTGAGTCCCCGGGGGACAGCGCGGCTCGGCCCCGCCAGGCGAGCGGCCCCGGGCCCCCCTCAGCGGCCGCGGCAGGAGCCAGGAGGGGCTCGGGACCTGACACCGGCATCGCCCCCATCGCCGGCAGCTGCCGCCTCCTGAGACATGAAGAAATTCTTTGACTCGCGCCGGGAGCAGAGCGGCTCCGGGCCCGGGTCGGGCACCAGCGGCGGCGGCGGCGGCAGCAGCGGCCCGGGCAGCGGCTACATCGGCCGGGTCTTCAGCATCGGCCGGCACCAGGTCACTGTGGACGAGGTGCTGGCGGAAGGTAAGATCCCGGTGCCTTTCAGAGCGCTCGACGTGTGCTGGTTTTCCTTCCCCCAAGCTGAAAGGGAGGCCTTGAGCTGTCCCGGGCACCCAGCCTCCTCCTTGACCCCCAGATTCCCGAATATTTCATTGTCCTTGACAGAAGTGCAGCCCAGTGGTGTCTGTAAGCTGACGTGTCTGGTCTTCCCATCTGTAAATCCAGTGTGGGTTTGCTGGATTTGGCTTTTTTTTTAATGCTTTAGAAATTGAGGGTTTTTCAGAAGTTAATTGTTTCCCACTTCTCATAAACTGAGAGTTAAAAAAACCCAAAGAAACCCCCAAACCAAAATTGTCAAATATTTTGGAGCAGAACAAGGTGCTATAAGTAAAGAAAGCAGTGTCCTTCACTCTTAAACTTTCTTCAGCTGTTACCTCCTTTCCTACGTGAAACAGAGCGGATTAAACCACTGGAGTAAATTCCTTGTAGCTATGTCATCCACGTAGGTAGGCTGAGCAGGACTGGCTGTGACCTGGGATGAGGGATTTCTGTGTGGGGGGGGGTTTCTGCATGGGGAAGTGGTGTTTCCAGTTGCTCCCCCCCCCCCCCCCCAATAAAAC